>CM050170.1:91734842-91889842 GCA_027410445.1 Discoglossus pictus | reverse complement strand
TCTGATGCTTTGAAAGCTCTCTGTGGACCATGGCTTTTGCTGTGGGATGCAACTAAGAACATTTCAGGAAAGACCAACTAGAGCAGCTGAACTTTATTTGGGGTTAATCAGAGGCACTTTAAATGATGGCAGGTGTATGCTGACTCCTATTTAACACGATTTGAAATGTGATTGCTTAATTCTGAACACAGCTACATCCCCAGTTATAAGAGGGTGTGCAACCACATTATTTTTTTTATTTTTTTTTCTTCCCTCCACCTAAAAGTTTTCAGTTTTTTTTTCAATTGAGTTGTACAGTGTATAGGTCACATTAAAGGTGGAAAAAGTTCTGAAATGATTTATCTTTGTCTCATTTTTTTACAGCACAGAAACCTGACATTTTAACAGGGGTGTGTAGACTTTTTATACCCACCGTATATATATATATATGTATATATATATATATATATATATATATATATATATATGTATATATATATATATATATATATATATATATATATATAGAGAGAGAGAGAGAGAGAGAGAGAGAGACAAATAATACATTTGTAAGCCCATCTGCAAGTCTAAAAATGAGTTTAACAACCTATTAACCACTCTGCATTCCCAGAAATACAGTTATTGTACTGTATTCTGAGCCACAGGGCGGGGACCTGCAAATGTGCAGACAATGCTACTTATTTATATGTAGCTCCTTCAAATGTGTATATATATATATATATATATATATATATATATATATATATATATATATATATATATATATATATATATGTGTGTGTACATATATTTAGAGAGAGATGTGTAAATTGCATTTATTTTGCTTATTATACATAATATTCAGTCTGCTATCTCTGATATGAATTATTGCATTTTAATGAAAAGTGACCAAGAGAGACAGAGAGAGACATAAAGTATGTAACAAAACAATAACGTAACAAAACAAATTCAGTCTACTACCAAATATTGTGTACTAAGGTATGTTGGTGAACCACCACATGATATGTATTATATTCTAAGTATACATTATACTTTGATATTTTAATCATTTACAATAATTTCATCCCAACAGATGAACGGATGAGCAGAAATATTTTAGAAGGATCACAAGCGGCATCCTGTTCATCAGAGAGCATAGAGAGAAACGATACCAGTCTGCCTCAGATAGTTCATGGAATAGACTTCAAAAGAAACTCAAGTAAGCATTCAACCTCGCATCATAAGGGACATCTCACATCAATATCAACATTTAGTTCATATGAGGTTCAAAATGAGCAGCTGGTAAAGAAAATGAGTAAAGAAAAGACTCGGGTTGCACAGTATGTTAAAGAAGATAACAAGGGAGTCATGTCTAAATCCACAACCTTGATTTTAAGCCAGGAAACAAACACTGAAAAGCAGAAAAACTTGACTATGAAGTCAAGTCTGGCTACACACAAGAGAACATATAAAGGAGAAAAGCCACATATTTGTAGTTTATGTGAGAAAGGCTTCTCTACAATTTCACTTCTAGTTAGGCATCAAAAAATTCACACAGGAGAGAAGCCATATACTTGTCAGCAATGTGGAAAAGCCTTCTCTTACAATTCAGGTTTGCTTTATCATAACAGAATCCATACAGGGGAGAAGCCATTTGTTTGTCAGCTCTGTGGGAAAAGATTTTCTAGAAGCTCAAGCCTTTTTACACACAACAGAACCCATACAGGAGATAAGCCATTTGTTTGCCAGCAATGTGGGAAACGTTTTACCACAAACTCTAGTCTAACTAAACACTACAGAATCCATACAGGAGAGAAGCCATATATTTGCCAGCATTGTGGGAGAGCCTTCTCTGACGGGTCAGGACTGCTTTCACATAACAAAATCCATACAGGGGAGAAGCCATTTGTTTGTCAGCTCTGTGGGAAAAGATTTTCTAGACGCTTAAGCTATTTTACACACTGCAGAATCCATACAGGAGAGAAGCCGTAAATTTGCCAGCATTGTGGGAGAGCCTTCTCTGATAAATCAAAAATGGTTGCACATAGCAAGATCCATACAATAAAGTAGCTAAAGATTTTCCAAGAAATAAGGCGAACATTTTTCTGAAATGTGAAATAAAGTTGATCACTACCATACGTCGTACAACACTGAATTGCTGATTTATTGAATGTTGTAAAAAATGTTTTAAGGTAATAAATACAAAATAATCACTTGTTTGCATTTAATATATAAAGTGTCAACAGGTAATTGTTCTTCAGGAAAATGTAAAAGAATGTCTGTGAGTATAGTGTATTATATTGCGTAATAGGGTATAATGTATGTATTCATATATTAAAAGTATTCTGTACTCAAGTTATTCAAAATATTAAGATAACTTCATGACATGTTTTGTTCTTTCCACCCACACACTAATATTGGCAGACAGGCTTACAGCACCACTCTGGTCCAAAAATTGTTTTTATACATTAGAAGCCTGGTTTACAGGTGGCCATAGCACTTATTTGTGCATTTTATTGTAATTTATTATACATTACTTTTTTAACATGGTATTTTTAAAAGTGCAAACAATTTTTGTGGATCCTCGTTTAAAAATAATCTACCCGGTGCATTCTGTTTTTTTTCTAAATGCGAGTTAAAGTGGAATTTTTTTTGCGTTTTTAATATATTTTTATTTCCCTCCTTTCCATGGAAAAATTAAAGTGTAGTATAGTATAGAAAACCTTCAATTAGAGTACTAAATGCAAACTTTTTAGCTTAAAAAAAAAAGAAGATCCTTCAGGATGTGGGGTATGTTCAAAATGTATTTTGTTCTACAATTAAACAGTGACCTCAATAAAGACATCAAATCTGCACACAAACATAATATAGAAGTTGCATTGTTTTGGATGGATGCCACCTTTGATGGACAACATGTGGGATCTGTTTTATCCTTGTATCACAGGATAAAAAATACTTTTTTTTTTGTAAAGTCTTCTGCCCCATCCCCCAGTTGTATAATAATACCTTTAATTTCCAGTTACACTATATATATTGTAGTGGCACCCCTACAATTTACTTGTAAGTTAAAAATCACAGCTAGAACAATTAATATCCTAAATGTACAAAATCAAAGTTAAAAAAAAAGGTTTCCCAAAAATAATCAACACACAATCCAATTACATGGAAATATATATGTACAAGACTAGAGGTATAGCATAAACACAATATATAATGTAACAAAGGAGCTCTTCTAAAACTAACTAAAGAATTGAGCCATAGACAAGAATGTAGGGCAGCTAGTTTTGTAAGGGGCTCATATTAGAACATATCTTGCGATGAAGAATATATTAGTGCATGTTTCCTGTAAAAAGGATGCCATGTGCCGGACTGCAAATACTATTGTTTTCTTCAGAGACAAGTAGAAGCATTAATCCTAATCTCTTCTTATGGAAAATTACAACTAAGGATGATATTGAAACATACCCATTGGATTTTGAAAGAATTGCACTAAGGAAGCTTGGCCTAAAAAGCAATGTCCCATAGTCCTTGCCCCTTACTTACGTGGTGAAGTTCAGAAAGCTTTTGTTGTTTTGTATGAAGAAAAGGGAACAAAGTTGTAGTAAACAGAGATAACAGAATACAAGAAATCACTCATGGAAGTTTTTGGAATGTATTGTTATTGTAAGAAAGAGCTATTGGACATATTCAAGACATCGACCTGGAAAAATATGACTGTGATGGTGTATGGGATACTGAGACGTGGCATGCTTATCTAACCAAGTTTAGAAACTAATGGTTTGATGACAGAGAAAGCTGAGGATGCCAACAATCTCAGCGCTGAAAATGAAAATGAGAGGGCTGAAGCAGCTAAAGAGCCCCTGGAGCAAAATGATGTCATAAAAGGGACGGATGGGAGCAAAAGTCAAAGAGTAAAGCCAATATATTGTCAATTATTGGGTGTAAAACCTGTCTCAGTATGAAGGATGTTGATTAAGATACTGGGGAAGATTTAAAACCAAAACGATGCATAAACCTTATGGGTAAGAACAATGAGGAGGCTTCTGTAAGAAACACGAACAAACCCAGACATCTGTCCCTTGTGAATGCATGACAAAGATCTCAGGCCTAGAGAATGAGGGGATCAAACAGATAATTGCAGCCATTCTTTCAAAGGAAGCAAACCCTTATATTGATGAGGAAACTAGAATTCTTCCAATAGTGAATGAGCAGAAAGATGAGAATCAAGAGATTAAGATGGATATATGAAACAGAGCATGGACATTTATCCAATTAAAATTGAGAAGTATCACAATACCTCTCTCTCCCAGGTGGCCATAATATAGAGCACATGGGGAAATAAGCATGGCAAGAAGCAAAGATGGACTCAATGGGACTGAAAAAGCCTGAAATATAAGGAAGGCAAATCGCCAATATGATGGGTATCAGTCACATCTTTGCAGTGATGGTTTTGCAGACCAGAACAACCTTCTGAGAGGAATGGTGATGGTAGTAAAAAACCTGGAAAAGCAGAAGCTTCAACAGCTACAGGTGAGTCTAACCGGTGCAAAGGTGAGAGGAAGAATGCACAGAAATTGCATGCAACATAACATGGGTGCTATAGATGTTTTAGGTTTTCTCTGCAGGAGTTCTGAACAGATGGCCCGCCAGGATTTTATTATAGGGATTTGTTAAACGGGAGACCAAAATATCTGCATATTTTTCTAGTACTATTTTGAGAATCCGTCCGGTCCAGTGGCCCTACCCACTATGACATCCAGGACCTCTTGTTGGGAAACCTTGAAGTTGAGAGTTTCTTTTTCCTAGTTTGAGAGGAGGGGCAGGTCACAGAACTCGAGGAAAGAGGCCATCTGGGAATCTAAGTTATGTGGAAAAGAGGAGTATAGCTTTTGGAAAAAGTTAGAGAATGTTTTCTGAATGACATTTGGGCTAGTAGAAACCGTCTCCTCAGGGGGTTTTGATCCAAAAGATTTTAGATTGGGTCAATTTCCCTTTTAGTTTTCTGGCTAGGAGAGTGTCAGGTTTGTTAGCCTTTGAGTAAAATGCATCTCAAAGCTTTTTCAGTATGTGTGGATAGTATTAAATCAAAATCTGAATGGAGTTTGTCTATCATCTGATGAAGGCTAATAGTAGGGTTCTTTTGGTTAAGTCTTTTTTAGCTCATCCAAGCTTTTTCTCACAGTATTTTCCTTTAGCCTTTGATGTTTTTATGTGCAGAGGCCACTTTGATAAAATAGCCTCTGATAAATGCTTTATGAGCCGTCCAGACCCATCTTATATCCGAGTCTGGGGTAACATTTTCAGAAAGGTAAAGGTTAATATCTTCGGAAATTTGGTCTCTAAATTCAGGGTTGGAGATAAGCGTATCATTAAGTTTCCAGGAGTAGGGTGGTCTGATGCTAGAGACATGCTGACTAATGAGTGGTTGGACCAGGGACATGGATGGATCTCAGCATTATCTATACCATCATACAGGGTAGAATCTAGTAGGATTGTATCAATTCTAGAGTATCACCTATGCACTGGTGAATAAAAAGTATATTCTCTCTCAGTTGAGTGTTTAAACATCCAAGTGTCAATTGGATGCAGTTAATTTTGTAGAGTGTTAATTTGTTTATTTTTATTTGAAAATCTATTGTCCTGGCTCTTGGTTTATCTATCTAATATATAATTTAAGGCAAGGTTAAAGTCTTCTCCCATAATGATTTTGCCAAGGTCTAGGGACTTGAGATTTTTAAGTAGTGTGATAAGCATTTTATGAGGCTTTTTATGTTTAGGAGGGTGCCAGTAAAAATAATATAGTTCTCCTTGGTGTCGATTATTCACTTTCTAAATGGAACGGAAAGTTCATGGAAGTCTATTTTTAATCCTTTATATCGTACTAGCTTCTGAGTTGAGTTTTGTTCGTACTAGCTTATTTTGCTACATAAAACAAATATATCATACAGGTTGTTTTTGTGGGTTTATCTGAGTTGAGTTTTGTTGTGCTTTGACTATCAGAGTACAGGCCTAGCCCTGCATTTGAATACAATATAGTAGGCTCCATGCGGCTTCTTTGTGTATTTGAATGCTGATTCAAGCCTCCATTTTAATATACAAGCTTGGGCATCAGGCCTCAATTATTATTTTTAATCCTTTATATCGTACTAGCTTCTGAGTTGAGTTTTGTTCGTACTAGCTTATTTTGCTACATAAAACAAATATATCATACAGGTTGTTTGTGGGTTTATCTGAGTTGAGTTTTGTTGTGCTTTTGACGATCAGAGTACAGGCCTAGCCCTGCATTTGAATACAATATAGTAGGCTCCATGCGGCTTCTTTGTGTATTTGAATGCTGATTTGATATCTTAGTCCAAGCCTCCATTTTTAATATACAAGCTTGGGCATCAGGCCACAATTTTGAATATATTAGTGTGTTGTGTGTTTCAAATACCTGAGTTTGTTAATACTATTATTTTTTTTTTGTTTTTGTTTTTTTTTTTTAAATAAATTTTTTTTTTTTTCTTCTCCTTTCTTTTTTTTTCTCTAATCCTTTATCATAGTACAGGCCTGGAGAAAAATAAATAAATAAACCATTTTAAATCTTAATATATATATATATATATATATATATATATATATATATATATATTATTTCAGGCGTGCATTTTAATACACTATAGGCTTCCATACATTATACTTTTTGGGTGTCTTGCATATCCTAGTTCAGGTATATCTCCTACCCTGCAGGCCTTGCTATTATATTTTAAGTTAATTAGCAAGTATTACCTTCACCATACTATGGTAAGTATAATTTGCATTGTGGGTACTAGTCTATTTTTCTACATATTACCCCTGGCCTACTGAATAGTCATCAACTATTGTTGGCTACTCAGAAGCATGCTACTTTAGTCGCAAATTGATTTGGATTCTTACTTGGGTGAGCAAAAGAGTAGGAATGTCTTTTCAAGGGGCCAAATACCTTCCCACAGAAGTGCGTGAGTACTTTAGGAAACATATTCAAAAACATGATGGTCCATATGAGCTTCCAGAGCCAGCAAACCCAGACAGTGAAAAAGAGGAGAGATTAATGGATGTTCTAACACAAATAGTAAATAACAAAAAGTATAGAACAAAGAAAATAAAAAGTTTGGTCACACAAGCTGTTGTAGCCACAATAGGAGGCCTAATAGACTTAGTTGTAGAATTACGGCAGCATAATTTGGAAACAACAAATAAAATGGAGGAAGCAATGGACAAATGGGATTGTATAAAAATTGCAGCTTTGAGAACAACTACAATTGTTGGGGAACTAGAAAGGGAGTTAAGGGAAGTAGAAGAGCAGAGGGATGCTTATGGAGTAAAAATAACAGAACTTCAAAACATAATAATGGACTATAAAAATAAAACAAAGTTAGAAGGGATAAAAGGAGTCAGAGACATTGCCAAAATATATCCAGATCTGGATATGTTCGTGGCACAAAATAAAGAACCAGTGCCGAAAATGAACCAAGATAGAAAAGATTTCTTATGTTATTCTGTTCCACAAGTAGATACCATACCACAAGCACCAGTTATTGTTTCAGAATTATTTAATGCAAGGCAAACACCTACAGGATTTTCTATGCAGACTCGACCGATGTCTATGGCAGATAAAGACAATTTCCAGAAATGGTGGGGAAGTATGCCAACTAACAACTTTAATACGTTTACACATTGGTTTATGAGGGGAGCAGATAGAGCTAAAAAAAGAGGTCTTAACTTAGAGGAATGGACAGAACTGTTAGAATACGCTATGGGTCCTTTGGCTAGTAGACTATTGGGATTTAATAACAGTGTGTCTAATCAGGCAGGAAGAATTGCTGCAACTAATTTCTATCTACTTAGCATAGAGAAAGAAATAGCAAATATTACCATGAGGCCAACAGATGGTCCTAGAGAGGTAGCTCAAAGGATATTTTTTTGGTATACTCTACGACAACCTCAACAGCCTCTAGTGCTGGGCTCACCAGAACATATAGCAAAAGTAATGGAAGCCCTTCCCCGGGAGTGTCAAGAATTTGTCAGGCTTTTTGATCTAACACCGACAGACTTGGAAATGGTACTAACTAGAGCTTATAAGTGGTGGATCAAGCATCCTTTCACAGAACAGGCCTGCTCTGTTTCAGCTGTAAGAACATTTAAGGTCGAGTCTGGTAGAGATATAGATGGTAAATGGAGAAACCAGACGTGGGATGTACCCCAGAACAAGAAGGATGATCAAAACTGGAGACCAAAACAGAACTTTGACAAAAGATGGAGAGATCCACCTAGGGACTATAGGAATAGGGATGGCAGCAACTGGAGGGCTAATCAGGAGGGAGAGAGAAACGGTAACATGGGCTATTGGGAACTCAGGAGACAGACGGATAGGATAGAAGAGGAAAATCACATACTTAAAAAAAAGGTAGCTGAGTCAGAGAGGAAATTGAAGGAAAGTGAGGCAAAGATGCAATATAGTGGTATAAAAGAGGGACAGAGTAGAAGTGAGTCACAATGACAAATCCCAACCCCTGCGCCTCAGCATCTCATTCACTCAGCTAATTTAACCATGGATGAGGCAGGTCGGCCTACCATTTATACAGTCATCGCAGGGGTAGGGAAAAATATGTTGGTAGATACAGGAGCAGCTGTTACAATGACCAACAGGGTCAAAAATGGGGATTCTTCAGTAAGTATTATGGGAGTTACTGGGAATCCACAGGAGGTTAGAGCAGGTCCAATTGATGTAGCAGTTGGAGAAGAAACAATACAAGTAGAAGCAATAGTGGGTTGGCCAGAGGAAATATTGGGAATAGAAGCTTTAAAAAAAGGAAATTTCATTGTAGATCTTGCCAATTTTTGTTTGTGGAAGACAGAAAAGGTGAATCAGGTAAGTACAGAGTTGACGAAAGGGGTTGTGCTCCCAATGGCATATATTGTCTCTCTGATAAAAAGTCTGGAAAAAAACAAACTGAAACTAGACGGACAACCAGAATGGCTGCAGAAGCTAATCCAAGACATACCTGTTTGGGCTACAGATAAATTAGACTGTGGAAGAATGAAAGGAATGGTCTTGTTGGAAGGAGGAGACCCACAATGACAAAAGCAATATCCAGTCCCAAGAGAATCATTGGCATCAATCACCGAGATGATAGAAATACTGGAGAGACGTGGAATAATTAAATCTGGAAATGGGTATGCATGTAACTCACCATGTTGGCCTGTGAGAAAAGCTGTGTTAAAATGGAATGGTGATGAAAAAGCAGCCTCATCATGGAGACTTACCATTGATTACAGGGCCATGAACAAACTTGCAAAAAGATATTTTTTATTTTTTTGTTTGTGTATGTATATGTTTCTAATGATGGAATCTAGTGTTCCCACAGAGCAAAGCTGTATAAGAATGAAGATGCGTGTCAACAGAAGATTGTGGTGGATCCTTGTTACAGGATGGATAAGTATAAGCTGTATCACAGTAGGAATGGGGAGACAGGCAATAAGGCCAGAAGATACCGCAAATAAGGGAGAGAGTTTGAAAAGATTGGAGTTACGTTACGTTCAAGCAGATAGATTTATTTGGCCCAGGGAATTGGAAGTAAAAGAGGGTGGAGGGTTACAAGTAAACATTATTTTGCCACATAATAGTACCAGGGGATTAGCTCTTAGAGCTCCAATACAAGGGAGGTTTACAAATACTACAGTAGTAGTGAGTAACTTAACATTAGAAGAAGGTGGAGAATGGGATGCTGCAGTTATAGCTGCCCAGCCTGACCTAGAGGAATTCTGCAATTTTGATACTGGAAAGGGGTGTGTTCTAACAATAGATGAAGTATTTGTCTCTGTAAAGGAGCTGCAACGTTGTAAAGATCAGAAGAACGTACCATGGCCAATAGGCGGATTGGTGGTGGTACCAACACATGAAACAGTTGTGCAAGGGGATTGGGTGGACTTACTACCCAATAATTCTAAATTTTAATGATTTTTATATTCCTCCAAAGTGCCCGGAATCACAGCGGCAGTGGTTTAAGCAAAGTATACAAGAGACCATCATTGAGTGGACCGGAGCAGGGAGTCGAGAAAAACGGGACACACTTGCAGCCCTTTTAGGAGGAGTCGGAACTGGATTGGGAGTATGGAATTCAGCAGACATCATTGGACTGAACAGCAGGATAAACTCCCTTACTGATGGCATGGGACATGCTATGAAAACAGGTGGAGTAGCTGACTCCCTTATAGTGAGTAGACTGACAGACAATGTTGATGACATACACACCATTGCCAACAACCTGCATCTAGTTGAGGAAAATATTGCTTCCATTGCTAACAGCATTAAGAATGAAATAGTGGGAACTGCCATTTTCTGTTCTATGATTGGAGGAAAGCTGTTGGCAGAGTTAAAGGAAACTATTAAAGACATCCAGGAAAACAAGTGGGCAAGACAAATCAATGCAACAAGGATTATCACGTCATTGAAAAGAAAAGGAGTGGACATCACTGAGGACAATCTTAAATACAGCTATATTGAAGGCCCAGATCAATGGATGCCACATGGACTACAATCTGGGACAATAGGACTAATCCTGGCAATTCCCCGTTGGGAGGGGCAGGTAGAGCAACTGAACTTTATACATAGCATTGGCACGTTAAGTGATGGAATCTACAAGCAACACTTCCCATCAAAAAGACTGGCCACTATTACAGGATTGGAGATGGATGAAAGCTGTTGCAGGAAATCTCAACACCGATGGCTGTGCAGTTGTGTTTGGGACAAAGGAGCTGAGGAGGATGGCTGGGTGCAGTTGATAAAAGAAAACCTGGTGCAAGAGGTGATCCGCATAGGGGACATTGCATGCTTTATCGGCCACTCTGAATATAGGACAGTTGATGAAATTTGTTTGGTGGAAGAAGGGTCTTGTATCATGGTAACCACTACTATACATGTAGGAACTCATACACTATTTCCATAAAGAAACCTTACCACTGAAATGATCAATTTTACTGCAAATGCAGATTGGACAAATTTGACAATGAAGCTTTTTCCCCCAATTCCAAAGCTTACCTTGGAACTTCATGAGTTAGTAAAACATACCAAACAACAACTACACCCCATCAGCTTACTGCTGGAACAACAGAAAAAGGAAATAGAAATTACTACAAAAAACGTTGAGCATCCCTGGTGGGGAATTCTTACCAATGCAGAGACACATCCAGTCCTACGAACACTGTCGCTGGTACTCATGTTCATTCAAGTATTAACGACAATTATAATAATTTACTTTTGTGTGGCAATGAAACAAATGAGGAAGAAACCTGCAAGGAGGATATATAATAATGAAATTTAAATGTTTTTTTTTTGGTCTTTTTCCTCTTCTTTCTCTCTCTCATACATTCTCCAATAAAGTTTTACATTGCACATACATAAACATTTATCACACACTCTCACCTAAATTCTATAAGTTCTGTTTTTGTGTAATATGTGGATTGACAGCCATAGGAAAGTACAGGAGAACTTATGTCGCTGAGGGAACTATTCCGGAGGGCCGGTGGGTTGAATTTCTCCTGTATATCAGGTTTTTGCTCCCACTAGGTTCTCCTGTACTAGAGGGATAACTAGAAAACTGAGCAACATAGAAGAAGAAAAAGTGAGGGAATGTGGTAACTGAAGGGGTTAACATATTCTGCCGATGAAGGGGTTAACATATTTTGCTGACACATAGCCTAACCATAATATCATGTTCCTATCCTTGAGATGTTTGTTGACCTTACTAAAACACAAAACATTTCTAGTTGTTCTAAGAAACAGAAAACACCTGATTATATGTCCTTGTACCGACTAACGTGAACTGTGAAAATCGCTCTAATATCCGCCTTCTTTTGCAAGTATAAATTCTATGCAATGACGTAGCCATAAACGGAATTAGTACTGAGACTGATTGTGTGTGTGTTACATCCAGTACGAGTTCTACAGAATTCTGTTTGGGCCTGTATTTCCAAGCTGCCAACTACTGATTAGGAAGCCCCAACAGTAACTTGTCTTCCTTGCATGGTAATTCAGGACCTCCTTAAACAGGTCTAGGTGGGAGGGCTGGGAGTCTTTGCTTCCCTCCCACAATTGCTGGAGGAAGTGATGCAACTAAGGGTATATCCAGACAGGAAACTGCTGTTGCTTCCTGTTTCTTTCTTTGGAGGTGTTGGTGATAGTGATGGTGATGGCGATGGCCTAACCGTGGGTGAGATCAAGCGTTTGGGGAAGGGGATTACTATATAGGTAGATAGATTTAAAAAGGGTTGTTGCTCCGTGGGTCTGGGCTGTGTGTTTGTGATACATTTATAGTATTGTGTTGTTGCCTTTTAATAAATACCTTTTAATGTAGACGAACCTTGTGTAATATATATATATATTAATTTGGTGATACACCACAACTACATGTAATGAGTCATTAGCATATGCCGGTCCGGTCACAGCCTCAAGACGTGCTGCGGGGTCAGGATCATCATCATCAGCTCATCGGAGCATAGTATGGAGTAAGAAGTATGGAGAGAGGGGATAGGGAGGTGATTGGAGAGGGGGAAGTGAGGAGGAGGTTATGGGGGAAGTCGGAGGAGGACGATAAGGGGGGAAGGAGGGAGGAGGAAGAATGATGTGCTGAGAGGGCCCAGGCAAATTAGGCAGCACTGGGCCCCCTCCAGATCCGCCCTGCACTCCCTGCAGTAATCCCGAGCATGGCTCTGGGTTACCGCTTTAGGTACTAAAAATTAACCCTGAGCCACACTCAGGATTAGCGCTAGGAGGGTTAAGAGAATAAATATTTCTCTGCATAATAAAGTGTTGCCATTGAAATCAGAAATGAGAGAGTATTATTAATACTGAATAATTTTGTATAGGTGATAACAATACTGATATTGTACAAAGTGCAGAAAAATAGTGGAGCCGAGTGTGAAGAGTCAGCGAGAAGCTCGGGAGAAAGAAATGGAGGAACCTACCAGCAAAGGTGAGTGATTAGGTGAGTGTCCATGTATGATTTCAAATGTTTTTTCTTAATTGATACATTTCAGTCTTTGTTGCACTGTCAGGGCTCACTGTGTCAGTTAGTGAGGAAGGAAAGGATAAGATGGAGGAAAATGATATTCTGGAGATGGGAATGATTATGGAACCAACTGCAGGTGAGTGATTTATATAGTAGTAGTAATAATAATAATAATAATTGACCTGTGTTTGGGACATACTTACTAAACTTTCTTGTCATACAGGGAGTGCAGAATTATTAGGCAAGTTGTATTTTTGAGGATTAATTTTATTATTGAACAACAACCATGTTCTCAATGAACCCAAAAAACTCATTAATATCAAAGCTGAATATTTTTGGAAGTAGTTTTTAGTTTGTTTTTAGTTTTAGCTATTTTAGGGGGATATCTGTGTGTGCAGGTGACTATTACTGTGCATAATTATTAGGCAACTTAACAAAAAACAAATATATACCCATTTCAATTATTTATTTTTACCAGTGAAACCAATATAACATCTTAACATTCACAAATATACATTTCTGACATTCAAAAACAAAACAAAAACAAATCAGTGACCAATATAGCCATCTTTCTTTGCAAGGACACTCAAAAGCCTGCCATCCATGGATTCTGTCAGTGTTTTGATCTGTTCACCATCAACATTGCGTGCAGCAGCAACCACAGCCTCCCAGACACTGTTCAGAGAGGTGTACTGTTTTCCCTCCTTGTAAATCTCACATTTGATGATAGACCACAGGTTCTCAATGGGGTTCAGATCAGGTGACCAAGGAGGCCATGTCATTAGATTTTCTTCTTTTATACCCTTTCTTGCCAGCCACGCTGTGGAGTACTTGGACGCGTGTGATGGAGCATTGACCTGCATGAAAATCATGTTTTTCTTGAAGGATGCAGACTTCTTCCTGTACCACTGCTTGAAGAAGGTGTCTTCCAGGAACTGGCAGTATGACTGGGAGTTGAGCTTGACTCCATCCTCAACCCGAAAAGGCCCCACAAGCTCATCTTTGATGATACCAGCCCAAACCAGTACTCCACCTCCACCTTGCTGGCGTCTGAGTCGGACTGGAGCTCTCTGCCCTTTACCAATCCAGCCACGGGCCCATCCATCTGGCCCATCAAGACTCACTCTCATTTCATCAGTCCATAAAACCTTAGAAAAATAAGTCTTGAGATATTTATTGGCCCAATCTTGACGTTTCAGCTTGTGTGTCTTGTTCAGTGGTGGTCGTCTTTCAGCCTTTCTTACCTTGGCCAAGTCTCTGAGTATTGCACACCTTGTGCTTTTGGGCACTCCAGTGATGTTGCAGCTCTGAAATATGGCCAAACTGGTGGCAAGTGGCATCGTGGCAGCTGCACGCTTGACTTTTCTCAGTTCATGGGCAGTTATTTTGCGCCTTGGTTTTTCCACACGCTTCTTGCGACCCTGTTGACTATTTCGAATGAAACGCTTGATTGTTCGATGATCACGCTTCAGAAGCTTTGCAATTTTAAGAGTGCTGCATCCCTCTGCAAGATATCTCACTATTTTTGACTTTTCTGAGCCTGTCAAGTCCTTCTTTTGAAAGGAAGTTGCCTAATAATTATGCACACCTGATATAGGGTGTTGATGTCATTAGACCACACCCCTTCTCATTACAGAGATGCACATCACCTAATATGCTTAATTGGTAGTAGGTTTTCGAGCCTATACAGCTTGGAGTAAGACAACATGCATAAAGAGGATGATGTGGTCAAAATACTCATTTGCCTAATAATTCTGCACTCCCTGTATTATTACCTTCACAGAAATCTTTTAAAAACTTTAGAATAGTACTGCTGAGCCACCACTGTTAATAAATACACAAGTTCCCTGCAAATCATCCTTACTATTGATCACTATTATTACTAGTTAGGGGGAAAAAGCAGAACTGTAATATGGTTTCACACTTGCCAAACTATGGAATTCTTTTCTGGATTGTTATGTGAATTAGGATCAGGTAGTGAAAAAAGATAATTTCTCTAATAAAGATCTCGTCAGTCTCTGGAATGTAGAGTGCCATTCTTGTTAACCTATCCACAGCCAACTTGATAAATCTCATTAATCTGCCACTTTACCTAACACTCTGCTACTCACATTTCTGTATCTTCCTTCTCCATTCTGTATTCCTCTCTCCAATCCTAATATTGCTCACATTCCTCATTTATTCCAATATTCTCCACTTTCCCACCTCTCTTCTTCTGGAGGGTTACCATTATGAAATCTCATCAAACTCACAAGGGGTTTGTTCATTTTATGAACTCGCCTCTCAATGTGGCCCTAACTCACTCTCCTTATAGCAAATCGACAACACCCGGCATTTACCTTACCCATTCCAACATCCATAATGGACGCTTTTGACCCTGTAACTGTGGATGAAGTTTTTTTTATCAATCTCTTGCCTTACAACTTGTCCACATGATCCTATTCCATCACAGCAAATCCCTCCCTGCCACACTTATCCGAGCTCTCACATTTCTATTCAACGTTTCCCTAAATACTTTCAAGTTTCCATCACCTTTTAAAACTTTCCATAATTACAGCCATCCTTCAGAAACCCTTATCTGATCCAGCTTCTCCATCGACTTACCGCCCTATCTCTCCACTTCCCCCTGTTTCTAAATTAATTGAGGGTATTGTCTACAATCGCCTCTCTCCCAATTTGTTTCCTCCAACTTCCTCCTTGACCCCTTCCAATCTGACTTCTGGTCCTAACACTCCACAGAGACAGCTCTCACTAAAGTCACTAATGACTTGCCTACCAACAAGTCCAAGAGTCTTTTCCCTATTCTTACTCTCCTGGATCTCTCTGCTGCCTTTGAAACAGTTGACCACTCTCTTCTTATCCAAATTCTCTGATCTCTTGGTATCCATGACACTGCTCTCTCTTGGTTCACATGATATCTAGAATATCTCCTTCTTTGGCTCCTCTTCTTCGCCTCACCCTCTGACTGTTGACTTACCTCAAGGTTCAGTCCTAGGTCCCCTCATTTTCTCCATCTACACTTCATCGCTTGGTACCATAATAAGTTATTTTGAATTTCAGTATCATCTATATGCAGATGACACCCAAATCTACCTCTCTGAACCATAACTATCCCCAGACTACACTTTGAGAAGCAAGGCGAGCAGTTGAAGCACGCGGGACTTAGGCTGCAATGAGTGCCAAAAGCGATTATTGCACTGCAAGCCTCGCAAACCTCATCCAGAGACACGCGGGACAGCTGCAATGACTTAGCGGCACCCGCGATATTACGGCCCATATGACTTAGGACCCGAAGCACGTAGATGGGCTGCGGGGCTTGCAAAAAGCAGACTTAACGACCAGACCACCAAATGGAAAAGGGCTGCAAAAACACACAAATATGCATCAAATTAACTTACACACTCCCATACAGAACACGGGAGAGCCAGGGAGCCTGTGAGTGAGGTTGGAAGTTATTTTGAGCCAGATTTTACATTTTTTCACAATCAAAAATGGCTGACGCAAGAAAAAAAATGGCTGCCGGAAAACGTAAACAAGGTGAAAACGAGGCCGAAGGGCGTAAAATGAGACCGAAGGACGTAAATATGAGCCCTAAGCACTAAGACTTAATGCAATCCAGTAACACTTACCCCAAGCCACTTTCTCTTAACCCAAGTTGGTACACGGAGTAAGAGCCTCGCAATGAGCGCCAAAGGCAAAACAGCATTGCCAGGCTTACAATTTTACTCCCTTTATTTTTGACGGGCAAGTTCCTAGTCTTATATAGTTTGCATAGTAGATATAGTTTACTCTTTAAGTTTTAATGCTCATGCCATTTTTGTAATCCTGTCCACATACCTTTAGCTGCGTTTTCTTGTCTTTTATGAATGAGTTGATCAACTTCCATTAATAGGCTTATAACTGCTTTTGCTTGTCTGTCTTTCTTGTCCCATTCTTAAGGGTTGTCAGTGGGTCTGCTTGTATCCAGTACCTGCCATAAGTCATCTTTGGATAAAAACATTTCAAGATTGAATTTCCATAGTTGGTAAATGGTACTGTTGAGCTTTGCTATTGCAAACTTCACATCTGAACCACTTGTCATATTTGAGTAAAATGGATGCAGCTCTTGTTTCCTCACTCAGTATTTACTGGAACAAAGACGCAACACTCACTTATTTGTGGTTTCCTTTAGAGTCTGGGCCCATAACCTGTTGGTTAAGCAGTCCAAAAAAGAGGCAGATAGTGAAGAATAATATATGTCTTTACTAACTTCGATAAAACAAAAAAAAAATATGTATATCAGGTTATAACCATAACCAGTACTTGCAGCATCAAGCAGTATTCTATAGCTGTCAAACAGACACAGAGATTACATAACCCTTCCCAACTGTCACTTAACCCCTTATTGACTGGACGCAATTACACGTACAGTAAACATAACATTAACATTACATAATGTGTAATACATGCTGTTGTATTCTCCAACCATATACGGCTTGATCAAACTTTTGAGGCTTCCTGTTCAACGTTGCAACCACATTTCCTTACCCAAAGATATCTCAATGACCTTGTCCGAGACTTAAACCTATCTAAAATGCAAGCAGAACTTTTAGGGTCCAGGTTGAAAGGCTGGAATCTTCTCCATAAGGAAACTAAAGTTTGTTTTTTAGATATATGCATAGTAACTTTAAGGATTTCTTTTCCATTGAAAATGAACTTGTTTTTTGCAATGATGTTTATTCTGGCATGGAAGCACTTGGTCTTGAGTACAAAACAGAGGATTGGCGTTTCTTTATCGATTCTTCTAAAGTTAGCTTAAAAGCTATGCTTTCCATCAGTGCCACAAGCTCATGCTGCCAATATCAAAGAAACTTATGAGAGCATAAAACTCATGCTATAAAAAATTCAATTATGAAGAATACAAAAATATCTGTAGTGACTTGAAAGTAGTTGCTCCTTTGCTTGAACTACAACTTGGTCACACAAAGTGAAGCTGTTTTCTTTGTGAGTGGGACAGCAGAGACCAAAGAAATAATTACACTCAGAAACAATGGTTAAAATGAACATCACTAACTCCAGGACAGAACAATGTTGATCCAGAAAAAGTGTATCTACCTCCACTCCATATAACGCTCGGTCTTAAGAAGAACTTTGCCAAAGCAATGGATCGAAGTGGACCTGGATTTACATATTTAAGAAAATATTCCCAAGGATCAGTGATGCAAAGATCAAATTGGGGATCTTTGTAGGACCTCAAATAAGACAACTGATTAAAAATTATAACTTTGATAGTCAGTTAAACCAGACTGAAAAGGCTGTATGGAAATCTTTCAAGAGTGTTTGCCAGAACTTCTTAGGGAATCATAGGGCAGACAACTACAAAGAAATAGTGGATGATCTTTTGCAATCCTACAAGACCATGGATTCTCACCTGGATTCCTTCCCAGCAAATCTTGGGGAAGTCAGGTATGAACATGATGAACGTTTCCACCAGGACATTTCCAAAATGGAAAAGCGGGACCAGGGCAAATGGAGTCCAGCAATGTATATACTATAAATATATGTCTACCTTTTAGGGGAGTTAGTCCTTTACGTTGTACGTACTGTAAATATATGTAATACTGTAAACTCTCTGTCTCTCAAAATCCTTACGTGATAGAGAAATTCTAAAAATATATTTGTATTCAGTACAAGAAATACTATAAGGTTCACACAAAAAAAGGTAAAATTTTGTTGACCAGTGTTATTAGTGGAATAAAGAAAATAAATAATTTTAACCTACAATCTTGTGCTCTTTCAAACCATGAAGACCACTAACATCAAGTGGTGAAATGTTGTAAACTGTAAACTTCTCGACAAAAATGATCACCTGACAAATCCTTATGTGATTATAAAAATAAAAAAGTAAAACAATTAAATCCACAAATTGATTTAAATAATTAAAATTACATATCAAAACTCATAATAAACAATAGGTTATTTTGATGCTGAGATATTGCCATCCTTAAGTTATAGTTACAAGGAGTGATTTGTCTCACCGGCCATCTGTATTGACGTGTACCTTTAATTAAACAGTCACAAAACCCATAGGGCAAATAATAAAATAACCAAACTTCTCACAATACAGAATGGAAATTTTAAGGACACATTTAAGTGTTATTTCAAATTTTTAGATGTCCTGTTATGATAAACAGTTTGCACTATGAAATTTGCATCTGTCTAATTTAGAAAGGTGCAAGCTCACACACAGAGGAGCTATGAGGCATATATAATCTTTAGCCTCGCAATGAGCGCCAAAGGCAAAACAGCATTGCCAGGCTTACAATTTTACTCCCTTTATTTTTGACGGGCAAGTTCCTAGTCTTATATAGTTTGCATAGTAGATATAGTTTACTCTTTAAGTTTTAATGCTCATGCCATTTTTGTAATCCTGTCCACATACCTTTAGCTGCGTTTTCTTTTCTTTTATGAATGAGTTGATCAACTTCCATTAATAGGCTTATAACTGCTTTTGCTTGTCTGTCTTTCTTGTCCCATTCTTAAGGGTTGTCAGTGGGTCTGCTTGTATCCAGTACCTGCCATAAGTCATCTTTGGATAAAAACATTTCAAGATTGAATTTCCATAGTTGGTAAATGGTACTGTTGAGCTTTGCTATTGCAAACTTCACATCTGAACCACTTGTCATATTTGAGTAAAATGGATGCAGCTCTTGTTTCCTCACTCAGTATTTACTGGAACAAAGACGCAACACTCACTTATTTGTGGTTTCCTTTAGAGTCTGGGCCCATAACCTGTTGGTTAAGCAGTCCTAAAAAGAGGCAGATAGTGAAGAATAATATATGTCTTTACTAACTTGGATAAAACAAAAAAAAAATATGTACATCAGGTTATAACCATAACCAGTACTTGCAGCACCAAGCAGTATTCTATAGCTGTCAAACACAGAGATTACATAACCCTTCCCAACTGTCACTTAACCCCTTATTGACTGGACGCAATTACACGTA
Source organism: Discoglossus pictus (assembly GCA_027410445.1). Lineage (NCBI taxonomy): Eukaryota > Metazoa > Chordata > Amphibia > Anura > Alytidae > Discoglossus > Discoglossus pictus. The sequence continues at coordinate 91,869,848 of CM050170.1, read as the reverse complement.
CAGTAAACATAACATTAACATTACATAATGTGTAATACATGCTGTTGTATTCTCCAACAATATACGGCTTGATCAAACTTTTGAGGCTTCCTGTTCAATGTTGCAACCACATTTCCTTACCCAAAGATATCTCAATGACCTTGTCCGAGACTTAAACCTATCTAAAATGCAAGCAGAACTTTTAGGCTCCAGGTTGAAAGGCTGGAATCTTCTCCATAAGGAAACTAAAGTTTGTTTTTTAGATATATGCATAGTAACTTTAAGGATTTTTTTTCCATTGAAAATGAACTTGTTTTTTGCAATGATGTTTATTCTGGCATGGAAGCACTTGGTCTTGAGTACAAAACAGAGGATTGGCGTTTCTTTATCGATTCTTCTAAAGTTAGCTTAAAAGCTATGCTTTCCATCAGTGCCACAAGCTCATGCTGCCAATATCAAAGAAACTTATGAGAGCATAAAACTCATGCTATAAAAAATTCAATTATGAAGAATACAAAAATATCTGTGGTGACTTGAAAGTAGTTGCTCCTTTGCTTGAACTACAACTTGGTCACACAAAGTGAAGCTGTTTTCTTTGTGAGTGGGACAGCAGAGACCAAAGAAATAATTACACTCAGAAACAATGGCTAAAATGAACATCACTAACTCCAGGACAGAACAATGTTGATCCAGAAAAAGTGTATCTACCTCCACTCCATATAACGCTCGGTCTTAAGAAGAACTTTGCCAAAGCAATGGATCGAAGTGGACCTGGATTTACATATTTAAGAAAATATTCCCAAGGATCAGTGATGCAAAGATCAAATTGGGGATCTTTGTAGGACCTCAAATAAGACAACTGATTAAAAATTATAACTTTGATAGTCAGTTAAACCAGACTGAAAAGGCTGTATGGAAATCTTTCAAGAGTGTTTGCCAGAACTTCTTAGGGAATCATAGGGCAGACAACTACAAATAAATAGTGGATGATCTTTTGCAATCCTACAAGACCATGGATTCTCACCTGGATTCCTTCCCAGCAAATCTTGGGGAAGTCAGGGATGAACATGATGAACGTTTCCACCAGGACATTTCCAAAATGGAAAAGCGGGACCAGGGCAAATGGAGTCCAGCAATGTATATACTATAAATATATGTCTACCTTTTAGGGGAGTTAGTCCTTTACGTTGTACGTTCTGTAAATATATGTAATACTGTAAACTCTCTGTCTCTCAAAATGCTTACGTGATAGAGAAATTCTAAAAATATATTTGTATTCAGTACAAGAAATACTATAAGGTTCACAAAAAAAAAGGTAAAATTTTGTTGACCAGTGTTATTAGTGGAATAAAGAAAATAAATAATTTTAACCTACAATCTTGTGCTCTTTCAAACCATGAAGACCACTAACATCAAGTGGTGAAATGTTGTAAACTGTAAACTTCTCGACAAAAATGATCACCTGACAAATCCTTATGTGATTATAAAAATAAAAAAGTAAAACAATTAAATCCACAAATTGATTTAAATAATTAAAATTACATATCAAAACTCATAATAAACAATAGGTTATTTTGATGCTGAGATATTGCCATCCTTAAGGTATAGTTACAAGGAGTGATTTGTCTCACCGGCCATCTGTATTGACGTGTACCTTTAATTAAACAGTCACAAAACCCATAGGGCAAATAATAAAATAACTAAACTTCTCACAATACAGAATGGAAATTTTAAGGACACATTTAAGTGTTATTTCAAATTTTTAGATGTCCTGTTATGATAAACAGTTTGCACTATGAAATTTGCATCTGTCTAATTTAGAAAGGTGCAAGCTCACACACAGAGGTGCAAGCTCACACACAGCCTATGAGGCATATATAATCTTTAGCCACGGCAGCAATCTGATTGGTGAACTTGAATTGAATTGTATTATCTTCTCTTAAAATAAATTAGTGTGTGTTGTTCATTTTTTCATTTTCAGTATTGGATATTACACATTGATATGATATGTTACTTCCCAATCTTCATTATATTGGTTATAAGCTAGGAATTGTACCAATTAAGGTTAAATATAAGATCTTTAATGGTACATTGTCTGAGATGGTACGATTTTAATGTTACCCCCATATATATATATATATATATATATATATATATATATATATATATATACAGAGAGAGAGACTTGTAGATTTCTTTTATTTTGCTTAGTATAGTTAAGTTTCAGTATGCTATCTCTGATATATAGGCTTTTGATGACTAGTAACCAAGAGAGAGAGAGACATAAATAACATAACAATTACATAACAAAAGAAAATTCAGGCAACTACCAAGTATTGTGTACTAAGATATGTTGGGGAACAATCATATGATATGTATTAGATTATAATTACACATTATATTTTGATATTTTAATAATTTACAATAATTTTATCCCAACAGATGAATTGATGAGCAGAAATATGTCACAAACCGCATCCTGTTCATCAGAGAGGATAGAGAGAAATGATACCAGTCTGTCTCAGAGAGTTCATGGAATAGATTTCAAGAGAAACTCAAGTAAGGATTCCACCTCACATGATAAGGGACATCTCACATCAATATCAATATTAAGTACATATGAGATTAAAAATGAACAGCTTGTAAAAAAATTTAGTAATGCAACGAGGAAAAAGACTTGGGCTGCAAACTATGAGAGAAAAGATAACAAGTCCCCAAAGCACCAAGTCCTGCCGAAAGGGGTCCAGGCCTGCTGCAGCCCTCCCATGGGCCCCCCTTAGTTCTCTTTGGTCCCCTAAACCCTTCCGCAGCTACCTGTTGCCCACTCTGACCTCCAGCAGCCCCCACCACCCTCTCGGACATCCAGCAGCCCTTTTTAGCTCTTTCACAGCTCTTCTGCCGGCCACTGTGGCCTTCTGCAGCCCTGCTCGGACATCCCATGGCACCCCGTGGCCCTTCTCGACCCTCTGCCGCCCCCTGTGGTCTCTTTTTGCCCCCTGTGATCCCTGCAGCCCTCTGGCGGCCCTGTGGCCCCCCTCAGGCTTCTGTGGTCCCCAATGGCTTCCTGTGAACCCTGCGGCCCTCAGTAAGCCCCCTTTACAATTGAGTTGTACAGTTTATGGGTCACATTAAAGGTAGAAAAAGTTCTGAAATGATTTATCTTTGTCTAATTTTTTTACAGCACAGAAACCTGACATTTTAACAGGGGTGTGTAGACTTTTTATATCCACTGTATATATATATATATATATATATATATATATATATATATATATTTCCACACACACTTATGTATATTCTATCTATAGTACATATATTTATATATAGTACTGTGTGAGTTGATGATGCAGGGGAAGCACAAAAATAAATATTGTGCCCACCCCCTCCCGGGGGGGGGGGGGGGGGCACATATTTTTCCCCCGGGGGCACCCCCTTGCACTAGCTCTACCACTTTATTATACATTATTTTTTTTAACTTGGTATTGTTAAAAGTGCAAACTGTTTATAAGGACCAGTATAGTATGCTTCCAACTAGAGTATTAAATGCAGAGTTTTAGCTTTAAAAAAAAAATCCCAAGATCCTTCTGGATCCAGTAGCTTCAGAAATGTGGGGTATGGTAAATTAAACTTGTTCTAAAATTAAACCGTGAGTTCAATAAACACATCAAATCTGTTGTTGTTTAGTAGTTCAGTCATGTCTGACTCTCCATGACCCTGGCACGCCATTTAGATCTATCATTCACCACCACTCTGAGCTCGATTAAGTTCATGTTCATTGCTTCAATGATCTCATCCATCCATTGCCGCCTCGTTCCTTCCCTTCTTCATGTGCCTTCAATCTCTCCCAGCATTAGAATCTTTTCTAGGGAATCCTGTCCTTATGATATGGCCAAAATATTTGAGCTTTAGCCTTACGATCATAGCTTTCAGTAAACATTTTATCTCGATTTCCTGAAGTACTGATTTATTAGATCTTCCCGTAGTCCAAGGGACTCTAAGCAGTTTTCGCCAACAACACAATTCAAAGGCATAAATTCCATGGCGCAGCCTTCTTTATGGTCCAGCTCTCACATCCGTATGTTATGCGGACCGTTGATGATAGTGTAATGTCTTTACTTTTTACTAGCTTGTCCAGACTTGCCATGGCTTTCCTCCCCAAAAGCAAACGTCTTTTAATTTCATGGCTACAGTAACTATCTGAAGAGATCTTGGATCCCAGAAAAATAAAATCTGTCACTGTCTCCACTTCTTCCCCATCGATTTCCCAGGAACTGATATTGCCGTTTGCCATGATCTTTGTCTTTTTAACATTGAGCAGCAGGCCAGCTTTTGCACTTTCTTATTTTACCTTCATTAATAGGTGATTTAGTACCTCCTCACTTTCACAATATACAACCTTGTCGCACACCGTTTCCTATCTTAAACCATTTTGCTGTCCAATGTTCGTTTCTGACTGTGGCTTCTTGGTCCACATATACATTCTTCAGGATGCAGATGAGATGATCTGATACTCCCATCTCTTTAAGAACATGCCACATTTTGTTGTGATCCACACAGTCAAATGCTTTAGAATAGTCTATGAAGCAGAAGTACCGTATATACTCAAGTATAAGCCGACCCGAGTATAAGCCAAGGCACCTATTTTATCACAAAATACTGGGTAAAATGAGTGGCTCGAGTATAAGCCGAGGGTGGGAAATGTGCTGCCCCCTGTGTCCCTCTTGTGCCCTCTGTGTCCCCCCTCTCTCTCCCGTGTCTCTTCTCCCCTCTCCCTTCCCTGTGTCTCTTCCCCCCCTCCCTTCCCTGTGTCTCTTCCCCCTCTCCCTTCCCTGTGTCTCTTCCCCCCTCCCTTATCACCCTCCTCAACCACCCTCCTCATTCTCAACCTCCCTCCTCAACCCACACTCCTCATCCTCCCTCCTCAACCTCCCTCCTGAACCCCCTCATCCTCAAGCCCCCATCCTCAACCAGCCCTCCTCAACCCCCTCCTCAACCTCAACCCCCCTCCACATCCTCAACCCCCTCCTCAACCCCCCTCCTCATCCTCAACCTCCCTCCTCATTCTCAACCCACTCCTCAACCCCCCATCCTCAACCCCCCCTCCTCAACCCCCCATCCTCATCCTCTCTCCTCAACCCTACCATCCTCATCCTCCCTCTTCATCCTCCCTCCTCAACCCCCCATCCTCAACCCCCCTCCTCAACCTCCCTCCTCATCCTCAACCTCCCTCCTCATCCTCAACCTCCCTCCTCATCCTCAACCCCCTCCTCAACCTCCCACCTCATCGTCAACCTCCCTCCTCAACCTCCCTCCTCAACCCCCCTCCTCAACCTCCCTCCTCAACCCCCCCCCTCAACCTCCCTCCTCAACCCCCGGCACCCGGTATATGCTAATGACGTGGCGGGTCAAGAAGAAGCGAAGGCCGGAGCAGAAGCAGGTAAGTGAGGGGAAAGGGAGAGGGGGAGGTATTTAGGGGGGTTTAGAATGAGGAGGGGGGTTTAGAATGAGGAGGGGGGTTTAGGATGAGGAGGGGGGAGGGAAAGAGACACGGGGGGGTTAGAGAGACACGGGGGGTTAGAGAGACACGGGGGGTTAGAGAGACACGGAAGGGTTAGAGAGACACAGAGGGGGGTTAGAGAGACACAGGGGGAGAGTGACTCGTGTATAAGCCGAGGGGGCTCTTTTTAGCCTTAAAAAAAGGGCTGAAAAACTCGGCTTATACTTGAGTATATAGGGGAAATGCTTTTCTGGAACTCTCTTGCTTTCTCGGTTATACATCGGACATTGGCAAATGTATCTCTTGTGCCTCTTCCTCTGCGGAACCCGGCTGGCACATCTGGTAGTTCCTGGTCCATATATTGTTGGAGCCTAGCTTGTAGGATCTTAAGCATTACCTTGCTGGCATGTGAAATGAGTGCAATTGTTCGATAATTGGAGCACTCTTTGGCACTGCCTTTTTTGTGATTGGGATGTAGACTGACCTTTTCCAGTCTATTGGCCGCTGTTGAGTTTTCTAAATTTGTTGGCATAAGGCAAGCAGAACTTTTACAGCATCTTACTGTAAATTTTTGAATAGTTCAATTGGGATTACTTCAATTCCTGCAGCCTTGCAAGGCATCCTAAGGCCCATCTCACTTCACTCTCCAAGATGTCTGGCTCCAGCTCATTGGGCAAACTATTGAGGTCATCACTGCTGTAAAGATCCTTCCTGTACAGATCTTCAGTATCACTTCTTTTTTATCTGATCTGCTTCTGTTAAGTGCCTACCATTTCAGTCTTTTATCACACCCACTTTGGCATAAAAGGTTCCTTTGGGATCCCCAATTTTCTTGAAGAGATCTCTCAACTTTCCTATTCTGTTATCTTCTTCTATCTCTTAACATTGATCATTGTAGAATGTCGCCTTGTCTCTTCGTGCAATCCTCTGGAATTCTGCATTCAGTTGTACAAATATTTTCCTATTACCACCACCTTTCACTGTCCTTCTTTCCTGGGCTACTCCCAGAGCCTCATCAGATAGCCCTTTTGCCTTCTTAGTTTTCTTTATTTTGGGCATATTCTTTGTTGCTGTTTCCTGGATTTTGCTGCAATCTTCGGTCCAGAGTTCTTCAGGCATTCTATCTTTTATGTCTAGTTTCTTAAATCTATTCTTTACTTCCACTGCACATCCACAAGGGATATTAGTTATTTTGTATCTGCTTGGTCTGATGATTTTCCCTCTTTTCTTCAGTTTAATTCTGAACTTTGCAATAAGAAGCTCATGGTCTGAGCCACAGTCTGCTCCAGGTCTTGTTTTTGCTGACTGTATAGTGCTTCTCCATCTTTGGCTACAAAGTATATAGTCAATCTGATTTCTATATTGTCCATCTGGTGATGTCCATGTATGGAGTCGTCTTGGAGGGTGTTGGAAGAGGGTGTTTGCTACAATCAGAGAATTATCTTGACAGAATTCTACTAATCTCTGACCCGCTTCATTTTGTACTCCAAGGCCAAACTTGCCAGTTATTCCAGGGGTATTTTGGTTCCCTACTTTAACATTCCAACCTGCATGGATGACAGTAACATATTTTCTTGGTGTTATATCTAGGACGTGTTAAAGATCTTTATAGAACTGGACAACTTCAGCCTCTTCAGCATCTATGGTTGGAGCATAGACTTGGATCACTGTGATGTTAAATGGCTTGCCTTGAAGTCAAATTGAAATAATTTATTGGGTCTTAACCGAGCACTGCTATGGCCACCCTTTGATTGACTATGAGGGCTACTCCATTTCTTCTGCGGTATTCTTGACCACAGTAGAAGACTTGGTGGTTGTCTGATTTAAGTTCACCAATTCCTAGGATATCTGTTTTTAGCCTTATCATCTCATGTTTGACCACGTCCAGTGCCTTGGTTCATAGTTCTAACATTCCAGGTTCCTTTGCTGAATTGTATTTTGCGGCATCAAACTTTCCTTTCCCCTCCAGAGACACATCCGCAGCTCGGTGTCCTTCCAGCTTTGGCCCAACCACTTCATTAGATCTGGTGCTACTCATATTTGCTCTCTGCTCTTCCTCAGTAATGTGTAGGCACCTTCTGACCTGAGGGGCTCAGCTTCCAGTGCCATATCGTTATGTCTCTGGTTGTGCTTGTCAATAGAGTTTTCTCAGCAAAGTTACTGGAGTGGGTTGCCAGTTCCTTCTCCAGTGGATCGCGATTTGTCTGACCTCTCTGCTCTGACCTGCCCATCTTGGGTGACCTTTCATGGTATAGCTCACAGCTTCATTGAGGTGCATAAGCCCCTTCACCACGACAAGGTATCAAATCTGTAACCAAACAGAATAGGTTGCATTTTTGAATATGGATGCCAACTTTGTTGGACATCAGCTGGGATGTTTATTATCCCTGAATAAAAAATAAAAAATATTTTTTAGGGAATTTCTGCTGTCCCATTCCCTTAATTCTATATTTAATACACTACATTTTCAGATACACTATATAAATTGTAGTAAATTTCCTACAATTTACGTGTAAGCTAAAAATCACAGCTAGAACACTTAATATCCTAAACAGAGTCAAAATAATAAATAGGTTTCCCCAAAATAATCGGCACACAATCCGATTACACAGCGAGATATATTTACACAACTAGAGGTATAACATAAACACACTATATAATGTAACAAAGGAGCTCTAGAACATGTTTTGTATTGAACAATATATATTAGCGGCCAATTTCTCTTAAAAAAAAAACTTTGTTCAGGATGTTATGTACAGGTCTGCAAATATTACTGTGACATCAGAGACAAGTGGAAGCATCAAACCTAATCTCTTCCTATGGTTAATTACAAGGATAGATGATGTATAAACATACCTCCTGCATTTTGAAAGAACTGCCACTAGGGAAGCTTGGCTTCAAAATCACTGGGCCACAGTCCTTGCCTATTACTTATGTGGCGAAGCTCAGAAAGCCCGTGTTGTTTTGGATGAAGAAAAGGCAACAAACTATGATGATCTGAAAGAAGAATTCCTTAACAGAGTTAGAGTTGCCGAAGATAACAGAGTACAAGATGGCACTCATGGAAGTTTTTGAACAGGAAGCACCTGTATTGTTATTGCAAGAAAGAGCTATTGTACAAAAAGGAACATCCATATTCAAAACAAAGAGCTTCCTCTGTTCTGGCAAAATATGACTTTGATGATATATGGGATCCTGAGAAATGGCATTCTTATCCAACCAAGCTTTCTAAACTTGGTTAGATAAGCATGCCACTTATCAGGATTTGACAAAAGAACCTGTTGCAAAGTTAGGAGTAAGTGATCTGTTTGAAGGTAGTGGAAGCCAACAAGCTCACTGAGATCCCACCTGGCAGAATTAGTGTTGCAGACCCTGTAGGATCAGCTCAGTGGTAGCAAGGATGCCTGCTGGGAACAATAAGACAGATTAGGGGCTGATCAGAGAAGAGCTAGAAGCAGCCCTGGGAGAGATCATGCTTGTGGAGCCTATGAAGGATAATGTACCAGAACAGAAGCAGATTGAGAGTAACAAGCTGATACAGTTATTGGAGAATTGTTAGCCAGCCTATTGGATCACCTGGAACAGAAAGATACTGATTATCTGTCCTTGCAAACTATGGGCTCAGGACAGTTTGCAGTACTATGAAGAAATAGCAATAATAAATATGATGATAATGATGAACCTAAAGAGGGAAGGTTGGAGACCCTGCAGTAAGGACTAAGGAAGGGAGCCCGACAAGCTCTAAGTGTCACAGAGTTTGACCAAAAGTTACACAGATTGGTAGCAGAAAGTCAGCTGCTGAGCCAGACCCCAACCCCCATTTGGTTGTGTTGAAAAAGCAACCGAGTCATGAGGAACACTCTCAGAGAACTATAATAATCAGGTATAAGGGTGATAAGCCATTAAAGTGTAAATAACACCAAAAAAAAAGGAAAGCACACTCATGCTAACCGTTGTCACCCTAATCATCTGGGAATATCACAAGGAGGGGCTTTATAATAACCAACAATCAGATAACAAATAATCTTTTTAGGGAGATATCCCCATAGACACAAAAATGTGCGTCATATCAGAAAAAAATGTGTATAAAATAAAAGGAACACAATTCTGTTTTCCAAAAGGAACAGACCAAGATACCAAAAAAAACCCGAAAATGTTAAATTGAAGTTGTCTTACATTTTATTACAGCATATTAAAATATGGATTTTACATGTTTATTATAACTGTAATATCGATGAATAAAAAAGTAAAAACAAAGGAGAAAACACAAAGGTGCTAGAGGAGCAGTCCTAGTATATTCAAGTTATTGGAAAGTTTCCTTATTACTAAATAAAGGGGGAAGTCCGGGTGTGACTGTTCACAAAATGTTATCTTTGAGTGATTTGACCTTGCCACAAAATTTCGAACATAAGCACAGGCGTAGCGACATTCATTTGAATAATAGGTACAGGTCAAAGTAAATAACTAATTACTGTCCCAATAGATGGACAGTAAGCCACATGATCAACAAATAGCAATGTTATCACATAAGACAATTGATAGGATAACGTCTGGGACCCAAAATATATTTAACCAACATTTTTAAATATAAAGTTGACCCAGGTGTCCTTTATAGCAATAGTTGCCTAAATATGTACCAAAACAAAACCGGATGAATGTTGCCTCCTAGTAGATTTAGTGCACAGCATTGTAGGAGAACCAGGCAACATCCTAGTAATCTTGGTAATGAACCCTTCAATAATAGAAACCGGTAACCCCCAAAAATAGAAATTGAGGCTCAATAACACTCCAAGTGTTGCAGCGATAAACAGATAACTAATTAGCTTTAATTGTGTAATGTGAGAAAAATTTAAATTAGTGTGATTTTGAACAAATAAAGTGTATATATAATATAGTAACTCACTCCTGCACGCACTAAAAATAGAGATTATTACAACTCTGAACCAGGAAGCTAAACTCTAATATGAGACATCCCCAGTCTGAAACTACAGCCCTCTGGTGTCTGGCATCATTACACAATGATGCCACCTAGTGACTGATGGCATGACATACCCATGTCGCCCATGGCTTCAGGCCGAACAGTGACACACGATTGAATGCCTTTTAAACGTAAGTATTTTGTAAGTAATTGAATGATTCATACAATAAGATTCAACTTTTGCAAATTCTGCCGAAATCAGGAAAAGATGCTAAAAAGGTACTAACCGCGAGGGGCATAACAAATACAAGAAAGCGCAGAAACTGATGCAAAAGAGCTGTAAATCAGGAAGATCCAAAGAGAATGAGACTTTATAATAATTAAAGAAATAAAGCCTAATAGCACAAATAATAAAGAACCTCGAAGATAAAGGGAAAACGTTCTGAAATTAATGAATTACTGTATAAACTTATTACATATATAAAGGAAATAGATCTTACAGTAAATAATATAATAAGTTAAGTTAGATTCAAAAACTTACACCATCTAAAAGGGAAACATAAATAAACACACATAAACTGACATGAATAAGTAAATGATTGAAATGAGTACATATTCAATTAATAATAATTTCTAAAACAATATACGAAAACAATTAAAGTGAGCAAAACGCTCAATAAGTCAAATACAAATAAATGACAATGTAAAATGGCTGCATAAGTATGGATAGTGCTTTCTTATATACTAACAAAAAAACAAAGATAAAACATGATGTACATATAAATCTGTCTAATAAGTGGCACATATTTATGTGTGGCATGTAATACAATCTATACTGTAATCAAGAAAAATTATTGATGAAATTATAATTAAAATGTCAAAATAGTGACAATAAATAATAAAGACTAAAAAAAATTGTAAACATGTGTATAAGACAACTCTTGACAAGCAGGAAAAACTATACATCAAAGTGAGACAGAAAACTGAAAATAAAATTTTCATCACATAGGGATTGTGGGTAGTAGTTACTAGTGTAACAAATAATTACTTTTAAGGGTATGAGCCAATGAGTTTAAGATACTGTGTAACAAAGTGTCCATATGGATTAGAAGACTAAGTTAGAGTTCATCAATCAACCCCCAACAAAGTACAAAGCGTGTTCATAAATAACACTTAAGAAACAAATAATATCTGACATGAGGTTGGAGAGAGGGGAAGTCAGTCCATGCCCAGGAAGCTGCTACTAAGAGCAGCTAGCGGGCTATATGGCGCGAAACCCCGTTGGTGCAGACAGCAAATGGAGCCTAGCTTCTCACATACGGAGCGATCGCAAACCGCCTCAAACCAAATGCAACAGAGCAGTGGAGCAGCAGAGCCACTCTGGTGCTGAAGGAGCAGGCGGGACAGCTTGAAAGGGAAAGATTTGGTCTGGTACCCTGATGGCATCTGGGGAGGAGAGGATTTGAGTGGACTGCAAACACCACCAGCTGGACACAGGGAAGTCCCTACAAAGATAAGCAATGATAGGAGATACCACACATAGTGTTGCCTCCAAGCACGCCGTCTCTATGATTGGTAAAAATATCCAACCCTGATGGGAAATACACTAGTCTTACTTGTATAAGTGTTTGTAAGTGTGGATTAAGAGCGGTTTAGAACACGCCATTCACTCTCCTCAGTCTCCGGGGCCCGTTATCCAACAAAAAACTCATTATTAATAATACCAGAGAACATTTGGCAAAACAGCTTATAAAGCCATATTAAGCTTTGGCAAAAGAGTTGTTAAAGGAGGGTTTGATAGATAGTGAATTGTAAGGATACATTGTTTTTCCTAAGTAATGCCCTCGGTTACTCTCCCTGCCTAGAGATAAGACATTACACCTAACCAGGTGCACAGTGGCTCTTAAACTTGTCAAGTGTGTTGGGTCTTATCTTAGGACAAAAATATAAGCTGTCATTACAAAGAAGAAAACCCTAACAATGATGCAGTATAATAGTAGCTGACTACGCATAAAGCACACTGTTCTCCACAGACGCATAAAAAGTTTCTTCAGATCACTGCTGTGTGACCTACAGTATATATGAGTCTGGGTAATCCGCTGTCAGGAAACTTCTGATTAAAGATATAACCAAGAGGACACTCGGAGATACTCATCTCTTTGTATCACTCTAATTTACCAGCTTGCATCATTTCAGCATTATGCAACAAGAACGGAAGGTATCCAAGAATCTCACAGCAACGTCTAGTAACGCTGAAGACAAACTTGAAATCTTTTTTTATCACCGTACAAAAACTTGAATTGCAACCTGAAACACTTCAGGACTCTACAATAAGCATTCTGATTCCCTGGAATTGCCTAGTTTGGTGCATACATTTGAGGGCAAGGTGTGACTCTACAACATTGTGCAGTATTATCTTTGATAGTTGTTTCTACCTCAATCCAGTATAACAACATCTGAGGCAATTATTAATTGCTGAGCTCAGTAGAGCATTAGCAGTGGCTCTTTGGGAATTTATATCTTTGTGCAAAACATACGGCAATAAACAACCCTTCAGATTGGTATAACATTACTGGCAGTTATGGAAAATCTCAACTAATAACTCAATATTGCGCAATTACATTACTAACAATTGGGAGTAATGTGTCACATCACTTGGAATTTAAGGGAATTTCTTAGTTCCATGTTATGATATTTGTGTCTCCTGGGAATACATTAGTATTGTATTTTAGCATATGTTAGTATCATATGATGTTACCAACTGTTTATACATAAAATTTGTGACATCCCAGAATAGTCCTGAATAGCGCTATATAACGTCTTAAGAACGTGCAATTACATCAGGAGCTAAATGGAGACATTTCAGAATTGTGCAATAAGATTGGAAGCAAACATTTACTAAACTGAGATGTCAATGGGTCAAGCTAAGAACATATAACAATATCCGGTGATATTGCTCATACCTTGGAAGTGTGTATAATACCGGAAGCAATACCTTATTACCTCGAGTTGTGAAATAGTTTGCTCCAAGAAATAGGTGCTATTGTATATATGTTAAAACTGTGCAATAATACTGGAAGCAATATTTTAGGAACCTGAAATGAAAAATGGTATATTCTAAGAATGTGCAAAAATATCAGGTTTTACTGTAAATACCTCAGAATTGTGCAATAATACGGTTAGCAAAATCTTACTTATCAGAGACATAAAATGGTTCATGACAAGAATGTGCAAGTGATATTTTATAAATCTTAGAACAGTGTAGTAATATTGGGAACAATACTTAATCAACTTGAGATGTAAACTACCATACTCTATGAATGTGCAACAATATTAGGGTTTATTGTATATACCTCAGTACTGTGTAATATTATGGAAAGCAACATTCTATTTAGAAATATATATAATAATAATTAACATTGACAACTAGAACTAAATGGGATTTACACTTGCTGAGCGTCTAGATATTACAACAAGGTGCAATATTACTGTGGATTACTGCTTGAAGGTCTATTCTGTTTCAAAGTTGTATATTATGCCACAACAGCAGATTGAATTATAGAATAATTTTAGATACATTATAGAAGGGAAAGAGTTTGAACATATTGATTAGATACATTTGACGAGATTTGTAATAATCTTAATTTTTATTAAAAGACTGACACAATCTGCTATAAACCAATTAAATTTAATAAATGAAATTTGGATTAAGTTAGCATAATGAAGAGGGAAAATCATAACACTAAAACAAAAACTAGAGAATAGAAAAATGTAACGGCAAAAACTCCAGGTATGTTTTTTCCCCAGGAAATAAAAATCAGGAACTAGATAAAACTCATGTGGAAGAGGAAGCCATATGCAACTCAGACCACTCAGCGAACCAGACTAGTCTAGAAGAGGTTATAGAATTTGAAGAAAGACATATTTCAAATAAACCCGAAGAAGAAAGACTTACAATTACAACGATGAAAACTATACTGGCAGAATTTAAAAATTCTTTACTAAAGGATTTAACAGCAGAGATTGCTAAAAACTCAAATGCAATAAATGAATGAGTGGTGAAAATAGATACTTTAGAATCTAAATATAATATGATTGGAAAGGAACAATGAATAATTGGTACAGAGACGTCAGTATTAAGAGCAGAAGTCTCTCAAACTTAAAATTAATAAATTGGAAGATTTCTCCCCCCAAAACAATATTCGGATAAGAGGTATATCTGAAAACATTACTCAGTCAGAATTAAATCTGTATGTTCAAACACTTCTTACTGGTATTTTAAAAAACGATTGTTCACTTGAACAGATGGTAGACAGAGTTCATAGAATTCCACTTTCTAAAAGAATAGATAGAGATCTCCCTGGAGATGTCATTGTTAAATTTCACTCATCTTTGCACAGAGACGAGATCCTCAGAAAAGCATTTGTGGCTAAAAAACTTAACCTCCCTTATGAAAATCTCTTAATATTCTCTGATCTTTCAAGAGAAACGCTTATTAAAAGAAGAGAATTTTCTGAATATACAAAATTATTAAGGGAAAACCATGTAAGATACAAATGGGGCTTTCCTACAAGACTAATCATAACTTATGAGGAGGATAGTAGCAAACACTCCCATAGATGCCAACAAACTTATTAAAGAATAAAATTTGAAATAAACTGAATTAAAAGCATTTGCTCTAAGATTCCGTTTCTAATGTAAGGTGCTTCTGTTATGATCTTTTTTTTTTTTTTTTTCTCATGGGGCAGGGGAGGTAGGGAGAAAGATAGAAATTCTTTACTTACTTCAATAGGAGGAACAAATCAAACACGAGTTAGATAACTAGAGTTAGATAAATAACAAATATACAAAGGAATTGATATAGAATACCACAAAGTCACCACTTTAAACCACTAAAATATAGAGCACATTCACACTATAATATAATTGAAAATTCATTCTAGATTAAGTTTATATATAGGAAAATAATTTAATAAATAATTAATATAAAGGATGAGTAAAGGGAAAAAGACTTATAATAACTAAAAATAGCACTTTAAGTAATACAAACAATTTCACAATAGGCTAGATTAAAATAATCTTTTTTTGATCTTTGTTTTTTTTTTTTTTTTTTTTTTACTTGCACCGTTGAGGGCAGTCAAGGACTGATTAAACTTAGATAAAGTTCACTATTTCCCTTTCCCTCTTGAATCCCACCCCGTTTTCTTTTTTTTTAGGTGGGTAATCTAGGTTGAAGGGGTAATGTTCCCTTTTAAAGGGTATTTAGATTTATTTTGCTTAGCTGTTGCGTGTATCTGTTTACGTTCTGTGTCTTTTTTTTTCCAGCCGGCTCAGATGGGAGATGGGGATGGATGGGGAGGGAGGATCTTCAAACTTGTTGAAAGCTGCCTGAGACTCTGAATGACATTAAGGGTCTTAAGCCAAAATGTTTAAGGACTAAACACTCCGGAAAAAGATCGATGTTTTTTAATGCTTTCTATAAAAAAAATGCTGACATAGTTTGCCTCCAAGAGACGCATTGGCAGGTGGGGAAGAGTATAATAACAAAAATGTTGTATCCGTCAACAATTCAAAATATGCTTAAAAAGACAAGAGGTACAACTATTTTCTTCAACAAAAAACTAACCTGGAAAGACTTAAACATTTATGCCCCTAATAAAGGCCAATGTAAGTTCGCTAATAAAACCTTAAATTTGTTTAAGAAATATTTCTCCGTCCTCTTGATATTCTGTGGCGACTTTAATAATGTTCTTATATTAAGTTAACTAAAGGAGATATAGAAAATAAAACAAAATCCTAGTCCATCAAACATGGACCAGATTAAGAATTTACAAAAACAGATTAAAACTATAGAGCAAAATAAAATAGATAATTCCTTATGGGCTCTTCAAAAGCGTGTACATCACTTGGGCAATAAGGCAACTACATTTTTAGCAAGTAAATATAGAGCCAATTCCATTCAAAAAATAATTTATCAAATTAAGCATAATAGTGAAATAATTACGAATCCCCTTAAAATAGCAGAAGCATTTGCAGCATATTATTCGGATTTATATAATTTGGCAGATAAAGAGATAAAGAGGTAAAAAAATCTAAAGGAAATAAAATCCAATTTTTTGTTGGATAAAATACACCTCCCAAAAATGTCACCTGATAAGCTGGAAGCATTGAATAAACCAATTTCTGAGAAAGAAATAATAGATGTTATCTCAAAATTAAAGCTTGCCTCAGCACTGGGCCCAGATAGTTATACTAACTTGTATTACAAGATTTTTCAGAAAGAAATTATAGCGGATTTAACTTGTTCACTTAATGAAATAAAAAAGACAGGTATTACTCCAAAAGAAATGCTTCAAACACATATACTGAAAAAAGATAAAGAATGTACTGAATGCAAAGACTATAGGCCAATCTCTCTTCTTAATACTGATATTAAAATCTATGCTAAAGTGTTGGCAAATAGGTTGAATGGGGTAATTCATTTCATGGTATATAAAGATCAAAACTGGTTTCTAGTAAATAGGCAAGGGACTGATAATGTTAGAAGGCTAATTAATCTTATAGCTTATGAAAAATTAAACAAAAAGTTGTCTATTTTTCTTTCGACGCAGAAAAGGCCTTCGTCAGAGTCGGATGGGACTACATGGACCTGGTCCTGGACAATTTTGGCCTTGGGGACTTTGCGTCCAGGGCCATTAAAGCCCTCTATGTGGCCCCCTCCGCCTCTGTCGTCGGCCTTGGATTTAAGTCGGAGAGCTTTAACATATTTAACGGGACAAGACAGGGATGCCCTCTCTCCCCCCTCATTATATTTGCTCTCTTAATGGAACCGCTAGCTTGTGCCATTAGAGAATGTAAAGATATTCAAGGCATTAAGGTGGGAGATATAGAACATAAAGTAACATTGTTCGCAGATGATATCGTTCTTTCTTTAGAAGATCCGGCTAACTCTCCAGCATTGTATAAGAGAATTCAATAAGATTTCAAACTACAAATTAAACTTTTCCAAATCGGAAGCACTGATGATAAACCAGAAAGATGAGGAAGAGTTATATTTAAAGACTCATTGTCTATATTCATGGCTAAAGAGTATAAAACATATGGGCATAGAACTTCAATTTGACTTTAAACAAATGATAGACCAAAATTTTAAGCGGACAATGACAAACTTGAAAGCATCCATTGAAAAGTGGAGAAATCTTCAAGATTCATGGTCAGGAAGAAGCATAGCTACAAAAATGTTTCTAGTGCCCAAAATAACATATCTTATGAGGAGTATGCCATACCATCTTACAAGACTCCAAATTAAAGCATTTCAAACACTGGTTTCAAATCGAAAAGGAAATGTCAGCCAAAAAAAAGTTACAAACTTTAATCTTTCAACAAAAAAAAAAAATCACTGACCATACTAGTTTTGCAACTATGGGAGAAGCCTTAAGAAATAGTTTTAAACATTGGGACAAGTTGAATTTGAAATATACCTTAATTCCATTCCCTAGCCCGATAACTCCACTGATTACCCTATCCCGAGAATTCGACATTCCTCTTTTGGCAACTCTAGATAAGAATGGGGCAGTATATTTAAGGGACCTGTTTCAGAATGGTTCTTTTATTGCCTTTAATGAACTAAGGATAAAATATAAGTTACATAACTCATTATGGTTAGAACACCATCGAATGTGTAATCAGTTGAGGTTTCTGGGGTTTATACTAGAAAATCTCAGAAAGCTGACCGACTGTGAGAAATTAATTTTAGTTGCTGATAAATTTCATTTAATGGCCAAGTGCCATAATATTATCAAAGTCAGCAGATTCCAACCAAAACTTCTAGCCTAAAACTTTGGGAAAAAGATGTAAGCAAGGAGTGGTCTCTAGAGACTCTTGGTTACATAGTTACATAGGGCTTCATTCTATTATCGGCCGTAGGAGATGCGGGGCCGCAAGGACCGGCCGCAAGCTATTTGCCTATTCTATTCCCTTCCGGCCGGGGATTCCGGCAGGCTTGCGGCCGGCGCCTTGTTATCCCTTGCGGCCGCACGCGCCGGAGGAAAGCCTTTGATCTTCAACGGCCGCAAGAGTTTCGGCCGCAAGAAAATCCTGGTTGCTATTCAATTGCTCCGGGAAACCTCTCTGCAAGGCTAAAACCGAGCCGCAGCTTACTTGCAGCAAAAAGGTCCCGCAGGCACACATTTAAGCACATTATAAAGCCATAATAAAGCCATCCTGCACTCTGAGGAGACTATAAAGAGATTGTAGGTGTTAGCATTCATAGCACAACATTCCCCTACACTCAAATCCGTAAATAATTTTTTTTTTATTTATATCAAATATCCATGGAAAAAGTCCAGAGGGCTTTGAGCACCTCAGACCCGCCCACGCTGCGGCCGGAAAAAATAAACAGTTAATGTAATCTCGGATTTGGACTGATGTGCAAGCTTGAGAGGGGGTTGCTATTAATCCTCATGTCCCCCATTATGATCCCTAGCATTTACAGAGCTTTACAGTGCCGTCGTGAATTTATTTTTGCTTTTTAAAGATTTCTGAGCTTACGGCCGGTTGCAAGATATACGGCCGGCCGTAAGGGGATATCCTTGCGGCGCCGTATAATTGAATTGCAAGGTAACGAGAGCCCCGAAGGAATCGCAGCTTTGCGGCCGATAATAGAATGAGGGCCATAGTATTTAAGGTTGAAAAAAGACTCTCAGTCCATCAAGTTCAACCTTTTAAGATCTCCTCTGATCTGCAATATGCGGATTAACTATTAATTAGTTGTATATAAAAATAAAAAATAAATAAATAATCAATTCCCTCCTGATCCCAGACACCGGCGACCGGACTTCTCCCTGGATCTATACTGCCTCTCTAATTATCCATGATAGCCCTGAATTCCCTTTTTAATTAGAAATAAATCCAGTCCCCTTTTAAAGTTATCTATCAAATCCGCTGTCACCACCTCCTCTGGTAGAGAATTCCACAGATTAACCACCCTTACTGTGAAGAACCCTTTTCTTTCTTTAAGGTGGAATCTTTTTACTGCTAAACTCAAGGGATGTCCTCTTGTCAGTTGAAAACCTCTTGGCACAAAAAGCTCCCTTGACAAATCTTTATACTGACCTTGGATGTATTTATATAAGGTAATGATATCTCCTCTTAGACGCCTTTTTTCTAGAGAAAATAAGTTTAATTTGGTTAGTCTTTCTTCATAACTTAGCCCCTCCAATCCCCTTATTAGTTTTGTTGCCCTTCTCTGTTCCTTTTCCAGCTCTAAAATGTCGTTTTTATGAAGTGGTGCCCAAAATTGTACTCCATATGCCAAATGAGGGCGTACTAGAGATTTGTATAGTGGCAGAATTATATTTGCTTCCCTGGCTTCTATACCCTTCTTAATACATGCTAATATTTTATTTGCCTTTGCAGCTGCTGCTTGGGTTTGAGCACTAGGTAGTTGTCCACAAGCACTCCCAAATCCCTTTCAATATCCAATACACCTAGATTTGCTCCATTAAGATTATAAATTGCATGGCTATTTTTCCTTCCCAGATGCATAACTTTACATTTATTCGTATTAAATCTCATCTGCCATTTAGATGCCCATTCCTCAATTTTATGTAAATCCCTTTGGAGGGAAAGCACATCATTATCTGATTTAATAACCTTGCACAACTTCGTGTCATCAGCGAAAATGGAGACACCACACTCCAATCCTACCTCTAAGTCATTAATAAATATGTTAAAAAGGAGAGGACCTTATACTGAATCCTGAGGAGCCCCACTTACCACATTAGTCCAATCGGAGTATGTTCCATTTACAACAACACTTTGCTTCCTGTCTTTTAGCCAGCTCTCAATCCATGAGCAGATATTTACTGCAACTCCTGTATCTCTTAGTTTGCACAATAGTCTACCATGTGGCATTGTAACAAAAGCCTTTGCAAAATCCAAAAAGACTACATCCACTGAGTTGCCTTGATCCAGGTTCCTACTAACCTCCTCATAGAAACTAATTAGATTTGTTTGACATGACCTATCTCTCATAAATCCATGTTGACTCCTACTTATAATCCTGTTCAAATAGACATGTTCTTGTATATTATCCCTTATTAACCCTTCTAAAAGCTTCCCCACTACAGAAGTGAGGCTCACTGGTCTATAATTCCCCGGATTTGCTCTTGCTCCCTTTTTAAATATAGGTATCACATCAGCTTTTCTCCAGTCATCTGGTAGAGACCCTGTGTTGAGTGAATCTTGAAAAATTAAATATAATAGTTTGGCTATTACAGAACCCAGTTCCCTTAGTACCCTTGGATGTATTCCATCAGGACCCGGGGCTTTATTAACATTTATTTTTTCCAACCTCTTTTGGATGACTTCCTGTGTTAACCAATTATTTGGTGAAGGTAGTGTAGCCCCATTATGTTGCCGTGTCCCAACCACTGGTACCTCCCTTGTGTATACCGAAGAAAAGAACATATTTAGCTCATCTGCCTTTTGTTTGTCACTAATTATCAGACGGCCTGTGTCACATTGTAATGTTCCTATAGCTTCCTTCCTCGCCTTCTTCCCATTAATATACTTAAAAAATATTTTAGGGTTAGTCTTACTCTCTTTTGCAATTAATTTTTCATTTTCTATTTTAGTTAGTCTAATCGCCCTTTTGCAAGCCTTGTTGATTTCCTTGTATTCCTGTAAAGCAGTCTCTGTCCCCTCTTGTTTGTATAGTTTAAATGCCTGTTTTTTACTCCGTATCTTGATCTTTAAATCATTGTTAAGCCACATTGGATGGGATTTACTCCTTTTACTTTTATTCCCACATGGTATATGCCGATGTGTATGTATATTTAGTAAGGATTTAAATGTTGTCCACTTGTGGTCAGTGTTTTTACCTGCCAGTTCTCTGTCCCAGTCTATACTTTGTATTGCTGCCCTTAGACCGTTAAAATCTGCCCTTTTAAAATTAAGAGTTTTTGTTGGCCCCTTAAAATTATGTTTTTTTCGATTCAATCTCACTGTTTCCCAAAGGTTGCCCTATTCCAACATTAGATACTATATCAATATTATTTGTGATGAGTAAATCTAAGATAGCTTCATTTCTAGTAGGCTCTTGTACAACCTGGGCCAGATAATGATCCCTGAGTGTACTCAAGAACCTGCTCCCCTTAGATGAACTGCTGGTCTCATTTATCCAGTTCATTTCAGGGTAATTAAAATCTCCCATTATTAGAACTTGACCATGCCTAGCTGCATTTTCAATCTGTAACCATAATTGTATTTCCTCACTTTCAGCTATATTTGGGGGTTTATAGCATACTCCTACTAATATTATTTTGGAATTTGCTGTTCCGCTATTTAACTCTACCCATAAACATTCAGCTTTATCACTAGGTCCACCATAAATATCTTCTCTGACTATAGGCTTAAATTCAGGCTTAACATTCAGACAAATCCCTCCTCCTCATTTACCATTGCCTCTATCTTTCCTAAATAGGTTATAACCATCCAGATTAACAGTCCAGTCATGAGATTCATCCCACCACGTTTCAGTAATGCCTATTAAATCCCATTTTTTATTAATTGCTAATAATTCTAACTCTCCCATTTTTCTTGGCAAGCTTCTGGCATTAGCAAGCATACACCTTATGTTATGAGTCTGTTGTTCTGAAGTGCCTGCCACTGTACTTGAATTACTTAGTACTACCTCCCTATTGATTATACTACCCCTCACCCATCACTCCTCCCTTATGAGTTGTTAATTCATCCCTTATACCCTCTACACTTTCTACCCCATTACTTATATCTAGTCCCTCCCCCCCAACTACTAGTTTAAAAACTCCTCCAGCCTTTCTACCATCCTATACCCTAGTACAAAAGCTCCCTCATCATTAAGGTGCAATCCATCCCTACTGTAGAGATTGTACCGAAGTGAGAAGTCAGCCCAGTGCTCTAAAAACTCAAACCCCTCCTTAGTGCACCACATCTTTAGCCACGCATTACCCTCCCTAAGCTCCTTCTTCCTCCCTAAGCTAGCACGTGGCACTGGTAGTA
Source organism: Discoglossus pictus (assembly GCA_027410445.1). Lineage (NCBI taxonomy): Eukaryota > Metazoa > Chordata > Amphibia > Anura > Alytidae > Discoglossus > Discoglossus pictus. Next base: position 91,847,412 of record CM050170.1, on the reverse strand, counting down.
TCTCAGAAAATACTACATTGGAGGTCCTTGCCTTCAGCTTATTACCTAGTTCTCTAAAATCATTCTTTAGGACACTCCATCTTCCACTAACTTTGTCATTGGTACCAATATGTACCAAGACTGCTGGTTCATTTCCAGCCCCTCCCAATAATTTGTCTACCCGATCCACAACATGACGAACCCGAGCACCCGGGAGACAGCAAGCTGTTCGATTGCTCGGATCTGGGTGACAAATCACCCTGTCTACCTTCCTAATAATAGAGTCCCCTACAACCAAAACCTGTCTGTTGATCTGCCTATGCTGCCCTCCCACTCCTCCAGTAGAGCTGTTCTCCCGGCTGTTAGAGGGAACAGCTCTATCTGGCATTGCCATTCCTGAATGGACATCCCCAACATTTTCACTCAATCTGGCAAATCTGTTGGTGTTTGCCAACTCAGAACTGGCCTGCCTCCTCCTGTTCCCCCTGCTTCCCCTTGTAACTGTAACCCAACTACCTCCCTGGACATCCTCACTAGCCCCAGCTCCACCCTCCATGCTAGGCCCAGATAAACTGTGCTCAGTGAGCACCAACCCCCCTTCCAGTGAAGTAATATCTCCAAGTGCTGCAATTCTCCGCTCCAGATCTCCAATTTGAGCTTCCAGAGAGGCAACATGCTCCCACCTGTCACAGAGGTATGGACCCTGGATCATCTGTTCCAGTATTGCATACATATGACAGGATGTACACTGAGTGAGGTTGCCACTGGACTGACTCATAATTATTATTATTGTCTACAAAATTTTAGTGGGAAAAATAAAGAATATAAAATAATATATTTGTATAAAGTTTTCCTCCTTTGTACTATAAATCTGCCCTCCCTTTTCTTTGAAGTCCCTACCCCTATTTAAACTCCTACACTTCACTAAAACTGCACCTGATACTGAAAATGTTCGCAAGCTCACAGTTTCGCCCCTTCCACGTTTATACTAACGTCTGCCTTCTCACCTGGGCACAATTAGTGCACTCTGCAATTTATCAGCCTTTATCTGTAAAGGAAAATCCACTTGTAAACAGGCCCCAAAACAGCTCACAAACCTTTTATATTAGTTACACAGTCAAGCCACACCCCTCTCACCTGGGCACAATTAGTGCACTCTGCAATTTATCAGCCTTTATATGTAAAGGAAAATCCACTCTCCAAATCCACTCTTGGAGAGTAATATTGAGGAAATCACGATTTCCCGACTCCCTCCTAAAAAGTGGGATCAAAAGTATAATGAATAGGGAGATTTATTTTTCGGGAGTGTTCTCTTATAGCCTTCACCTCCTTCTCCTTGCCTCCCCCCCCCCCCATTCTTATTTTAGGAGCTTGTTATATTATATAACTTTCATCTTCGCTTTTTTGGACCAACTTAGAGATTTATTATTAAGTTGTAGGTTTGGGCTAAAGAGGGGGGAAGAGAAAAGGAAAGAGAGAAGAAGAGAGATACAAAAAGGGGTTAAAACTGAGACAAAAAAATAACTTAAAAGAATGACTAATATTATCACAAGGTTATAACTGCCATAGTCTATTAAGATTAAATTTTAACATGAAGGTGCTCTGTAGTCTCTCTTTGTATTTTTTAGGGAAAAAATGAAATAATTTTGCTTTGATTATGTTTCCTTGTTTATTTGATCTGTTAAATGTTTGTATTGTCGTTTTGTAAAAAGATATATTAAGTTTATGTAGTAAATCCTTTTTGAAAATAAGGAAAAAAGAGAGAAAGAAGGGTAAAAAGAAGATGAAAACAATTCTCCCCCTTTGGAGATATTAATGTTTGATAAAGCTCTCACATCATTTGAGTAGGATGAATGTATGTATTTGTATTGTTTTATGTATTTATGTTTGTATGAAACTTTTTGTGAATAAAAAAAATAAATATCTGACATAATGTGCACAGTTGTGCATAAGATATTGAACCCCAAGGAAATAAATAATAAAAAGGAAATTTAGAGAGTCTTATATTGAATATTACCATGTGAGTTATTCATTAGGATTATGTACTCTTGCTATCTATGTCAAAGTGAAGTCATGAATACTAGTCTCTAACAACAACAATAAAAAAAACGTATTAATGTACATGAATGGCATAATGTTTAAGTTAGTAGTAGAGTTTGTGTACCTTAATGTGTAAACTTTAGGGATTAGCACTAGTTAAAAAGTTGCCATTTTTCTGTTTTCCTTTTAAAAAAATGTTTATGAGTACATGAATCAATTTTGTGTTTATCACATTGCTTCCTCAGTGATGAATCTAGAAGGTGAGTTTTGGCTATTAATGGAGAGAGGGTGGGGAAGTTGATAAAATAGAAAGTTTGTTAAGATAGTTGGATAAGATATGAATTGACAAAATAATTCTCTGTTTATTATAATCTACAGTGTTTATCTTTATCACCAGTTTTTTAGTATTACTGTTATATATATATAGAAGGATACATCTTTTAGCTCTACAATTTTTGTACATATACCTTAGGTATAAGTCATTATTTCACCTTGGCTGTAATCCATCACACTATTCTATGTGTGGAAAATATTGGTGTCAAGAAAGTAAATATAGCTCTCCTGAGAAACATATTAATTGGATAATATATATATATATATATATATATATATATATATATATATATATATATATATATATATTAACTCACTATCAGATTGTCTATGATTACTGAGAGAGGTGTAATTTTAATTAAAATGTTTTTCGTATATATACAGTACAATGTAAAGTAGTAAGTGTACAGCCTGTATAACAGTGTAAATTTGCTGCCTCTCAAAATAACACATTAGTGCTGCTGGCACTGGGGAGCTACAGTTCATTGAGGGAACCATGAATTCCAACATGTCCTGTGACATACTGAAGCAGAGCATGATCCCCTCCCTTCAGAGACTGGGCCGCTGGGCAGTATTCCAACATGATAACGACCCCAAACACACATCTAAGACAACCACTGACTTGCTAAAGAAGCTGAAGGTAAAGGTGCTGGACTGGCCAGGCATGTCTCCAGACCTAAACCCTATTGAGCATCTGTGGGGCATCCTCATTTGGAAGGTAGGTGAGTGCAAGGTCTCTAACATCCACCAGCTCCGTGATGTCATTATGGAGTGGAAGAGGACTCCAGTGCAACCTGTGAAGCTCTGGTGAAAGCCATACCCATGAGGGTTAAGGCCGTGCTGGATATCACAGGTCAGCTATGCAATCATTGTCCCTAAACAGGTTGTGCTAGACTAGGCAAAATAAAACTATAATAACAAATGGAAGGAGGGTTATGCTAAATTGCATTAGCTGTAAGATACATTCATGCTTTCTAGAGCTGGGCCATTAAAAAAAGGAAAACATTAATATGAAATTCAATGCCCTCTGTGTACCCCCTCTCTATATATTCTCTCTCTTTCTCTTTATATATTGTGACAGAGGGAGCCCAGAGATTTACATGGGCCACAGATATAGCAAAGCTCTCTATTCTGCAGGAGGTGTGAAAGAGTGAACTCCTGGAGGAATTTGATTAGCTCAGCTATGTATATACACAGGAGCTGAGACATGGGTGTAACCATTTTATATACTGCGACCTGATAATGAGAGGCTCTATTTGAGGCAGGTTTTGTTTGGACCTTCAGCATTGGAATGGCTGTGCAGGAGACTGTTTTTAAGTTTGATTGGAGTTACAAAGGAGAAACCCAGAGAGGTGTATTGGAGCTGTAAAGATGGACACCAGAGAAGAATGTCCATATTGGTGTCTGCAGCTGGAGAAAGACAGAGATACAGAGGCACGGAGTGATGAGCAAGATGCAGAGTGGAAACTTGGACTTAAAAATGAAAAGCCAGTCATTGAATACAAACTTATTAAACTGTCTGTTTTTGTTTTGCTCCATCTAGTTATCCCACGGCTGTACGTAGTTAATGAGAGTGGGATTTTGACCATTTTAGGAATGGGATTAATTTCAAGCAGTAAGGGCTTAGCAGTGGGGTGATATGTTTTATCACAATTCACCTATATATAAGCTGACTGGCTCTAGTCTTCATCAGATTTGATAGACATCACATCACACACCATACGTCTGTTTTGCTAGGTAGTTTTGTTAACTACGTCCTTTCCAGTTAATTGCAGCCTTGTTGAGAAAATTAAAGATGTGGTATTGGTCAGGGGTACTTCCTGGCTTGATTCCATTTTCTCAAATTTAGACTGTTTTGGGTACTGGAGATGCAGTAGTGACTGATTGCCAGGGCTTACTTTTTACTAGCCCTTTTGGGTCAGTTGTGCTTCAGGGAAATATTGTGTTTCCTACTGGAAACAGGTGCAGTGCCACCCACAGGCACTACTAACCCCCCTTCAATCCCTAGGAGACCATCAAGACGCTCTACCTTGGTGACATCACACAGGCCGTCGGTAAGTTGTAGGTCGCAGATCTGAGGTCTGTTTGCTCTGGTAAGGTGCATGGCCAATACAGGTAGCAGACAGACTGCAGTTAATTGGGTTCAAGGGTGGGAGGAAAGTTGAAAGGAGGAGGGGGGAGATATGCAGATATATGGGCTTTATGGCAAATGGAGGGGAGAAAAGAAAGGGTAATTATGGATAGGTAATAAGTGTAGTGCTAAAGAGGGTAGGATCAGAGCAAGAGCAGGAGTGTGGGAAATAAAGGGAGTGCGTTGGGTGAATATAGGCTAACCAGGTAGGGTAGACGTGTGGAAGGTTGGAAAGGTGGGCATTTCAGGAGCATTGATTGGGTTGGAAGAAGGGGGGTCCATCAGCTATGGATAGCACACATGCAGCTGCTGCAGATGGATGTTTGCCAAACAGAGGATGCAGGTCATACTGCACATTCATCTTTTGCAATTCAACATGAGGATCCCATTGTTCAGAGTAAGAAAAAAAAAACATCAGTGAGTCTGTTGTACAATGTAGTGTTGATGTTGTAACTGACTTTGACCATAGTAATCTGAATTTAGACTTATCTTTCTCAGATGCAGACGAAGGTACGTCCAGGCTATGGACTAACAATGTTCAGATAGGATAATCTGACATCAGATGATGTTTTTTATCCTGATTGTTTCTGTAATGGTGGCCCTATTGTAGATACTTCTAGAGGTGGAGTGTCATCCACACATTGTTGAAAAGCGCAGTTAGAGGCCTTTATCAAAGAAGGAAGTTAAGCTGCAGGCTGAGAAAAAGTGGAATGATAGAGTGGAAAACAAGGCGGGACCCAGTATTGTAAATTACAGTTTATAAGTAAAAAAGACTTCTGTTAACAAGACACTGAGAGCTATTTCCCCAAGACATGGTGAATCCTCCTTTATTAACAATAAAGATACGGCACAATCATGTTTCCCTCCCTTTGATTGTTCAGCCTCCTTCTATGATATCTGGACAAGCTATAAATAAATGTTCCCGGTAATAAAAATGTTATTGCTGATGCTTCATTTAGAAGGCATTGGGAACGTTTTGGACTAGTGCTCCGGGGGCATGTTGATGGCCTACACCTTTTCCTGATCAGTTGTGGAGTCTGGGGAGGGTTCATTCTTTATTATTCTTACAGACATAATCAAACTAAATTGCTTAGTTACCTGACAAGGATGAATGATATATCCTAGAGTAAAGCTTAATGCTCCAGATACAAGTGTTTTTTTATTGCCTAGGCTTATGGTGGTGTGGCATGTCCTAGAGTACAGGTGAATTTTGTCTTAGTTGAACTAAGCATCGCATCACTGAGTTAGATGAGAGTTTGTGACCTAAAGAGCTATCTCTTAGTTCTTATGTGAAGTACTTGTTACAGTGCCTTTCAAAAGTATTCACCCCCCTTTGCATTTTTTGTGTTTTGTTGCCAGACAACCTGGAATTAACATGGATTGCTTGAGGATATGCATCATTTAATTTACAGAACATGCCCACAACTTTGAAGGCGTTTTTTTTATTATTATTATTGTGAAGCAAACAACAAATAGGACAAAATAACAGAAAAAGTCAATGTGCACAACTATTCACCCCTCTAAAGTCAATACTTTGTAGAGCCACCTTTTTTCCGGCAATCACAGCTCCAAGTTGCTTTGGATAAGTCTCTATGAGCTTGCCACATCTTACCAGTGGGAATTTTGATCATTCCTCCTTGCAAAACTGCCCTAGTTCCTTCAAGTTGGATGGTTTGCGCTTGTGAACAGCAATCTTTAAGTCTGACCACAGATTTTCAATTGGATTGAGGTCTTGGCTTTGACTAGGCCATTCCAACACATTTACATGCTTCCCCTTAAACCACTCAAGTGTTGCTTTAGCAGTGTGTTTGGGGTCATTGTCCAGCTGGAAGGTGAACCTCCATCCTAGCCTCAAATCACGCACAGAGTGGTACAGGTTTTGCTCAAGACTACCCTGCATTTAGCACCATCCATCTTTCCCTCAACTATGACCAGTTTCCCAGTCCCAGCTGCTGAAAAACATCCCCACAGCATGCTGCCACCACCATGTTTCACTGTGGGGATCGTGTTCTTTGGGTGATATGATGTGTTGGGTTTGCTCCAGACATAGCGTTTTCTTTGATAGCCGAAAAGTAAAATTTTAGTCTTATCAGACCATAGCACCTTCCTTCATACATTTTAGGAGCCTCCAACATGCCTTTTCGCAAACTCAAAATGTGCCATTTTGTATTTTGCTGAAAGTAATGGCTTTCTTCTGGCCACACTGCCATAAACCCCAACTCTATGAAGCGTACGGCTTATTGTCGTCCTATGTACAGATACTCTCTGCTGTAGAACTCTGCAGCTCCTCCAGGGTTACCTTAGGTCTGTGAGTTTTGGTGGGCGTCCGTCTCTTGGCAGGTTTGCTGTTGTGCCATGTTCTTTCCATTTGGTTATGATAGATTTGATGGTGTTCCTGGGGATCATCAAAGATTTGGATATTTTTTTATAGCCTAACCATGACTTGTACTTCTCAACAACATTGTCCCTTACTTGTTTGGAGAGTTTCTTGGTCTTCATGTCAGTGTTTGGTTAGTGGTGCCTCTTGCTTAGGTGTTGCAGCCTCTGGTGACTTTCAAAAAAGATATGTATATTATCTGACTTCTGAAGGTAATTGGTTGCACCAGAGCTTTTTATGGGCTTCATAACAAAGGGGGTGAATACATACGCACATGCCAATTTCCTGTTTTCTATTTCTAAAAAATAGTTTTATGTATATATTTTTCTCATTTCACTTCATCAACTTAGACTATTGTGTTCTGATCCATCACATAAAATTCATATTAACAAAACATTGAACTTAAGGCTGTAATGTAACAAAATAGGTAAAAAGTCAAGGGGGGAGAATACTTTTGCAAGGCACTGTATATATATATATATATATATATATATATATATATATATCTCACACATTATAGTTGTTGTAATTGCGAGTTGTCATCACGCAATTTTCAAAAATTTCGCAACGACAACTCGCAATTACAAAAACTTGCAAAAGTTGAGAAATGCACATGCACATTGTGCATCGTTAGCCGATCATGCGCATTGTGCTGCATCAATAGCATGCGGTCGATCTGACGCATGCGTTAGCTGTGCAGGATTGCGCGTGCATACGTCCACTCGCAGACACAAGGGGAGACACGGGAGGGAGAGTACGGAGATGAGAGACACAGAGGGCGCGCTCTTGTGGCCATGCGCACCCGAGCGGAGACACTGGAGGGAGAGGAGGGGGGTAGAGACACACGGGAGGGAGATGGGGGAAGGAGACACAAGGGAGGGAGATGGGGAAAGAGACACATGGGAGGGAGAGGGGGGAAGAGACATAGGTGGTGGAGGGGGGGAGACACAGGGGAGGGAAAGGGAGAAAGAGACACAGGGGAGGAAGAGGGGGAGAGACACGGGAGAGGGGGAGAGAGAAACAAGGGAGGAGAGAGGGGGAAAAGACACAGGAGAGGGGGAAGAGACATAGGGGAGGGAGGGAGGAAAGAGACACACAGGGGAGAGAGGGGGAAAAGACACAGGGGAGGGATATAGGGCAAATAAACAGGGTAGGGAGATGGGGGGAAGAAGACACAAGAGAGGGAGAGGGGGAAAGAGACACATGGGAGGGAGAGGGGGAGAGACACAGGGGAGGGAGAGGGGGGAAGAGAAACAAGGGGGGGAAGAGACATAGAAGAAATAGGGACTTCAGGAAAAAAAATACGAGCCGAGGGACATAGAAAAAAAAATAAGAGTTTGCAAAAATACAAAAGGAAATTGGGGGGCGCGGAGTTAACAGTCGAACTGTGCAAACCAAAAAACACGAAAAACATAAAAAATACAAAAACAAATACAACAAAACCATCACACACAGCACGGGAGAACTGCCAGGACATCTGAAAGTGAGGTGTAACGTGAATTTAAGCAGTTTCGACACTTGAAAATCAGCTAAACGAGAAAAAAAATGGTGGACGAAAAAAATGAAATCGAGGCTACACGACCGCGGAAAACACAGCCAGGGAGGTACGACTTTGACGAGGTACAAAAAATTATGTTAGGAAGGACGCAAAATGCTCGTACAACATACACTAACGCCGCCATTTTACAACACTAACTTACTCATTTACACAGAAAGATCCTCAAATGGCGGCTTTCCCGCCTAAACCAACGGTTTTGTCTTGCACACTCAGCCTATATATAGAGCTGACACTTGTCACAGAGCTGACACTTTCTCCTTAGGTGATGACAGTCTGAGTGGACATTTTCTGCTGCCGGAAAATTCAAAGAGATTGCTATCTCTTCAGGATACTGATTGATGAATATTAATTACAAATAGGTAAAGTATATTAATTTATATTACTTAGCATTGATAAATAATTAATAAATTCATTATTATTAAAACATTTTTATATATTATTAGTTAAAAAATTGAGCAACAAACTTATGATTTACACTGCCTTTAGTTTATGAAAACTTTTATGCTTAGCTCTTTGTAATATATTTATTCATTGATTAATTAATTAGTAATGTAAATTAATTTATTAATTAGTAATCATTATAAAAAAATGTTGAACAATGTCAACTGCCTTTAGTTTATTAATATATTAATGCTTACCTATTTCTAATATATTTATTAATTGATTAATTAAATATTAATGTACATTATTTTAATAATTATTAATTAGTAATCATTACCAAAAAAAATGGTATTTTACAATGCAATACAAAAATATAGATTTCACATTGCACTTATATATCTGTATTACTGATCATTAACCTACATTTCTTTATTAACTATTAATAAGTAATAAAAAAAATTAAAAAAAAGGACCGCAAACAATATGTATATTTTACAAAGCACTGATATATCCGTGTTGCTGCTGATTGCCTGATAGGGATGAATACAAGTATTACAAATGCTTTCCATCTTATTTGACATCTGGAAAATTGAGGGGTGGGAGAGAAAGCGCAAGGATCTCCTGGTGCAGATTACTCCAATGATTTCAAATATAGGTCAAATTCAGCTTGATCTGTTGGTCTCTCACCTGGCGGGACCTCAGAGGTATGAGGTATTAACAGAATATGTGTGTTGATTTGAACGTGGATCCTCCAGTCACTGTCCTGTTTTTCATGGTTCCATATGATCCCTTATGCTCATCAGTTCTCTGTTGTACTATGAGCCAAATGTCTATTCAAGTTACGAATACTATACAAGGGTAAGGGGTATCTAAGACATGCTGTGAGGCGAACCCGTGCAAGAAGCGTAAATGGAGGACCAAACTACATATACTATAGAAAAGGGGGGGGGGGGGGGGTTATTGTGCAAAATTTAAAATGTAAGAATAAAAATAGAACGAGAAAATAAAGATCAAACGCGTTTTGCTGTTTCTTATTACAGCTTCATCAGTGATTATAGTCTGTGCATCCTAAGGGTACCACCACCTCAGAGTCAGCCCGCTAGCTGACTCTGAGGTGGTGGTAGCAGAAGGGCTCATATGGAACCATGAAAAACAAGACAGAGACTGGAGGATCCACGTTTGAATCAACACACATGTTCTGTTAATACCTCATACCTCTGATGTCCCGCCAGGTGAGAGACCAACAGATCGAGCTGATTTTGACCTATATTTGAAATCAAAGGAGTAATCTGCACCAGGAGATCCTTGTGCTTTCTCTCCCACCCCTCGATTTTCCAGATCTACAATTGTCATACACTCGAGCTACCAGTGTATTTGTGAGAAGCAGCAGATCGCCACCAGCAGACCCTGTACCCACCACATCCGCCGTAGATCTCAACCTTGGCTTTAAGAGCTTTTCATTTCAGATTGAGAGACTCTAAGTTACAATTATGATAGTTATCTCATCTTTACATTCAGGCTAAATTTATTGGTCGAAAGTGGTTACTGAGACTTTTCCCCCCAATACTCTACAAGTTATAAATCACTAGTATTATTGGTAGGTCTGTTTGTTTTATTTCTGAATTGACAATTATTGTTATCTGGGTATTTATAGTACGTTAATTGGTAACCAAGCACTTGGGCCTCTGTATCTGGAAATTAAACATTTTAATTTCCATATTATCATCTTATTTGACAGTTTCATCATCTCTTAAGCTAACTGAACACACAGAGTGACGTTTGAAGCCTTTGAACAGCATAAAGATCACCTTTACAGGTATATCATTTAATTATGTCCTTATGGAAGAAAAATAATTAAGCCTTTTTATTTCTGATTGATTACAGTTATTGATTAATTAACATATATCAATATATTAATTAATTAATAATTAGTAATCATTAACAAAAACATTTAAAAATGTTTACACTGCAATAAAAATACAAAAAAATGTTAACCAGCACTTATATATCTGCCTTACTGCTCATTCATGTACATTGCTTTTGGAATTATTACACATTACTTATGCATACATATATGCTTACCTAATTGACTTTTAAAGAATGCAAATTACACCTCATAAGTTGATTGATTCCTTAATTAAAAAAATAAAACAATTGCACATAATTTTAAGCCTGATCTATACTTTGCTCATAACTCTTTGTGTTTGCCCTTCTTTAGGAAAACATCATTACCTCTTTAGGTTTACCATTTATGTCACCTATTGATTCATTTATTAAAGACTTAATAATTCATTATTACAAAAAAAAGAAGATATTTATCAATATATATTTGTGCAGTGCTTTACTTTTTAATATGTGTCAATAAAAAAAAACATAATGGATTAATTTCTTTCATGTAAAAAATCCAAATGCTTTTCAAATCATTTAATTCTTACATTAATGCTATTTAGGTTTTGCATTGAGAGCAGGTGAAAACAATATGTACAATATAGAAATAACAATCATATCTTACACCTTTATTTACAATTACAGATTACAATGGCTGACAATGGGGAAGACAGGATTGAACGAAAAAAAGAAGAGAGGCAAGGGAAAGGAAGCAAAGGTAGAGAGATGCACAGTCCCCCTAGACTTCCCAACGCTTAAGAGTAGAAGACCGGCAGAGACTTTTAAATAAAAGAAATATGAGTAAGAAAGCACAAAGTGAGTGTGCTGGAGCTTCACAGAAAAGAAAAAGTAAACAAAAACATGTCTGTGAAACATCGCCTAATGATCCCATATAGCCTATTTACACCAATGTTTATATACATGACACCAATGTAGATATAGAAAGTTGTAGTGATATCTATGTTGAGGAAGCTCAGAATACTGCGTTCATTACAGCACTAACAGTAGACACTCATTATTGTGGATTACTCAATGCGGTTTGTCAGTTTTGCGGTGCCTATCATTTTCTCAAAGAAAGACCAACTGATGGATACTTCATGGTCCATGTGGAGATATCCAAATATTTTCCATGTATGGAAATCAAAAAATGCACAAAAGATTTCTAAGACAATTTCAAATGCAAAGAATAGAAGGACAAATTGCTATTATTCATGGCCAGAAGGTTGATAATAGATATGTAGTTCTAAAGTACAATGCACACATAAATGTGGAAGCTTGCACTTCTATCAAATCAATCAAATATGTTTATAAATATATATACAAAGGATATGATGCAGCAACTGTTGTTGTGCAAGGTGTACCAAATGAACAAGACAATCCAATTTTACATGATGAACTTTCATGTTATTTAGATGCTCGCTATGTCAGTTCTCCAGAAGCAATGTGGCTTCTTCTCAAATTTGAGATGTATGATCAGTCAAATACTGTATATCGGTTAGCTGTACATTTGCCACAAAGTCAATTTGTTTGCTTTACTGCAGGGAATTAAAGAAATGCTCTTGCACAAAATGAACATAGAGCAACAACACTTACTGCTTGATGTGCCACATGGAAATAGGACTGACATCGTCGAAACATGTACAGTATAAAGACAAGTAAACTGTGGAAAATATTTACACACCTTAAATTAGAACTAAATATGAGATCTAAAAGCCAAAATCAATTTAATGATTGGCTAATTCAAATTGGAGAAGGAAAACATCCCAAAATAACTAATCTACCTGATGATACCATTGAAATGCCATCACAAATGATTTGCAAATAATTTCTAATATCGGAAATCTTTCTCAATACGATCAATAACGATGATTACTCAGACATTGCAAACAAAGTGATATTAACATCCAAAAATATAGATGCCTTGATTCTAAATAACGAAATTTTAAAATTCATCAGTGCACCCACAAAATATTATAGTGCAGATTCGGTTCTGGCTGATGACAAAGAAAGTGAATCGAACTTTGCTATAGAATTTATCAATTCTTTAACTCCCTCTGGAATGCCACCACATATTTTGCAACTTAAAAAAGGGACAATTGTCATGCTACTGAGAAATATAAATCCCACACAAGGACTTTTTAATGGGACCAGATTAATTGTGCAAGATTTAAAATGTATTTTCATATATGCAGAAATTATAACTGGTAGTCATAAAGGTGAAGTATTTATTCCAAGAATTGATTTGGCTCCAAGTTCGATTGGTTTACCTTTTGTCCTTCAAAAGAGCCAATTTCCCATTATCATGGCATTTGCCATGATCATTAATAAATCACAAGGACAAACTTTTAAGTCTGTGGGTATTTTTTTATAGGAACCTGTATTTGTCCATGGATAACTGTATGTTGCTTTTTCCATATGCAACAATCAAAAGGAATTTAACAAATTAAAGTTCATATTGAAGAAAAACCAAGTCAAGGTGATTTATTAGATGATGGCCGAATTTTTGCAAAAAAACATTGTCTACTATGAGGTTCTGTAAACATAGAGAACAGTGGTTTTATTTTGAGGTTGAAAGTTGATGTCTCATGGACTCTTTTTAGAGGACCACTATTTTAATAGGAAACTCTATAAAATGGCAAAAAACATAAAGAACAGTGGTTATACCCCGCAAACAAAATGTCTAGCGGTCTCTTTTTAGAGGACCACTATTTCACATAGGAAACTCTACGTGCCATTTTCAAGAACTACAGGAATAAAAAAAAGTGAATAAAAAAGCAAAAAACAATAAACAGTGGTTATATCCCATAGACAAACTTACAAGTCTGGTGGGCTTTTTGGACATACACAAAAAAATAAAAATTGTAATGTGTTGGAAGTGGCCTTTTGGCAGGATTGGCCCCACAAAACAGTTTTGATGCATTTTCTGAAAATTTCAGTTTCAATGTTGTTACATTAAGTTACTGTTTCTAATGTTTAATTTGAATTTTACAAGGTGTGAAAAGTTGGTTCATTGTATGTAATTAAGGTTTCATGTTAGTAGAACGATCAACATTTGTTGGAACATGTAAATATATAATTAAATACAGCCCTATTGATTCAGGGAGTAATCTGATCGCTAGTTAATGGGGTCAGGAAGGAATTCATTTTTTTTCCCCTTTGACACAATTGGCTAAGTTGCAATGTTTTTTTTTTTTTTTGGTTTGCCTTCCTCTGGATTCAATATTAAAAATAAATGCATTTTCATCAAAATCAACTTTAAATGTTATTACATTACGTTAATGTTTGCACTGTTAAATCTGTATTTTGCAAGGTTTGGAAAAATGTGTTATTATATATAATTAAGGCTTCATATGAGTAGGATGATGAATATTTTTCTGCCACATTGAAATGTATAATTAAATAAAGAGTATTTATCCAGGGACTAATTCGACTGCTAGTTAATGGGGTCAGGAAGGAATTCATTTTTTCCCTCTTTCACACAATTGATAAGTTTCACTGTTTTTTTTTCTGTTTGCCTTCCTCTGGATTCAATACCTATGTGGTTTACCAGTAGATGAACTACAAGTTGCAGGTTACAAAGCATTATGTAATGGTTTACTATACTCATTCATACCAGGTTGACCAGTTGTTATATAACTCCTCCATAGTTAACAATTTACAAATCTTAATCTTGATAAAAAAAGTTTCCCACTCATTGAACTACATGGTGCATGTTAAAAAGCAATATGTAATGTTTTACAATACTGATTCATACAAACTTGACCCATTGTTATATTATTCATGCATACCTGAATATTAAAAAAGTTAATATTGTTACAAAAAATGGTTTACCAGTCATTCAATTACAATTTAAATGTAAAAAAAAACAAACACTTTTAATATAATTGCTGTCATTCTTTGTAGATAAGTAAAAGGTTAAGAGTGTCAGAGCATTCCCAGCCTTAACAATCAACCACTTTGCTTTCATTCTTCATCTTCAGCTCTTTACCTCCCACTCTGTTACTCATTTCCCTGCTATTTACTCACATTTCTGTCTCCTCCTTCTCCATTCCAAATCCCTTTCTCCATTCCTAATATTTCTTAAATTCCTCATTCACTCCCCTTTTCTATAAGTTCCCGCCTTCTTCTGGGCATTTCTCATTATTATGAAAACCCCTCAAATTCACAAGGGGTTTGTTCAATTTATGTCGCTATTCCTCATATCACACTACTTTCCTCATATTAACACCTCTCTGCATTTTTGTTTATACACAGCCGAGTCACATTATTACACAAGCTAATGTTCCGAATAACCACTGTGTGCAGCACAGATAGCAGCTAGATTGCATGATAGTGCGTCAATAAAATGCTGGAAGGTTGGCCATGTAGACTGCAGTATATCCGACAGCTACTGAAGAGTGAGTGGTGGAACATGGCGATCTAGGTGGTCCCACAAGTGCTCAATAAGGTTCAAGTGCTGGGCATTTGGAGATCAGGGAAGAACTTTGTGGTGCTCCTCCAGCCATTAGTAGACAATTCTGGGTGTACAACATGTTGCATTCTCCTGCTGGAAGATCCCATCCAATCCAGGGAAGACATCAGACATATATGGGTGTACTTGATCTGCAATGTCAGTCCAGTCAATGGAGTAGAAAATGTGATTCATCAGAGATTGCAACCCTTTGCCAAAAGAGGTCCAATTTATTTAACGTCATGCAAATTGAAACCGTTCCTGACGATGATCCCTCGTCAACATGGGTGCAGTGACCAGCTGTTTGCTTCGGAGCCCCGTAGGCAACAGGGTTGACTGTGCCGTAATTTTAACCACACGTCTAATAGCCCCCTGGTTGTTTAAATGGTGAGTTGCTCAACTGTAGCGTGCCATTTGGCCCTCATACACCTTTGCAACCAATGTTTACCTCTGACATCAATGGCACGTGGTGCTCCGCAGTTTCCACACCTTTTATTTGCAATGGTGCCGTTTGTCCGGTCACGGTACACTTTAACCACAGCAGCACGTGAACAGTTCACAAACTGTGCTGTTTCGGAAATACTGCCACCCTTGGCCCAAAAAACAATGATCATTTCCTTTTCAAATACAGATAAATTGCATGCTTTATCCATGATAGCGATGGTTGATATGTTTTCAGAGTGCTTACCTTCACCTTATATACCAACCACGACACGTGACGTATTTTATTACAATATCAGCGCTACGGAATATGTTGGTGCGATATAAATAAAGATAGTAATAATTGGCTACGCACCACTGACATCAAAAGTAGGTGGTAGTCATAATAATGTGACTCTAAATCCAACCCATTTTTAAAGTTCTACTTTCATAACCTCCTTTTTATAGAGAATTCTAAGATCTGACTGTCCATACTGTGAAGAACTTTTCTTTTTCTTTAAGGATATTTTTATTAACCCCAAGGGGTGAAATCTTGTCAGCTTTAAATTTTGAGACTAAAAGGATCACTTGACAAATCCTTATGTGATTATAGAAAATAAAAAAGTAATTCAAATCCAGTCCACAAGTCAATTCCATGGATAAATTGATGTAAATAATGAAAATTAAATATCAAATCCTGTAATAAGCAATAGTATATTTTGATGCTGGGATGTTGCCATCCTTGAGGGATAGTTACAAGACATTATTTGTCTCACTGTCCCTCTTTGCATGAGTGTGTATCTTTAATTAAACAGACACAAGACTCATGTAAGGACACAATTGTTATTTACATTTTTTAGATATTCTGTAATGATAAACAGTTTCCACTATGACATTTGCATCCGTTACATTTTTTAAATGTACAAGCTCATACACAGTGGAGCTGTGAGGCATATACGGTCATAGGTGTAGGAACTGGGGGGGATAGGGGGGACAAATCCCCACAGCTTTTTCTCTGTTTATATGTATGTATAAATAAGCTATTATATGGCTTTGTATACAATGAGCTGTATACCCCTAGATTTATT
Source organism: Discoglossus pictus (assembly GCA_027410445.1). NCBI lineage: Eukaryota > Metazoa > Chordata > Amphibia > Anura > Alytidae > Discoglossus > Discoglossus pictus. The sequence goes on along the minus strand of CM050170.1, from coordinate 91,830,768 downwards.
CTGGTTCCTACACTCTTGTATACAATCTTTATCGACTGCAGCAATCTGATTAGTGAACTGGAATTGTATTGCATTTCACATTAATTAGTGTGTGTTGCTCTTTTTAATTTCTTTTCCACTAGTGGATTTCACACATTGATAAGATCCGCTACTTCACATTCTTCTTTACATTGGTTATTAAGATAGAACTTATACCAATTACGGTTAAATATAAGATTTGTCATGGTACATGGTATAATAGGAAAAAAAAAGAGGTAGGAGGTGGAGAAGCGCAAAAAACTTGATAGTGTAGTATATACAATAAATTTATTCAAGTAAAAACAGTAAAATCCAGTGCATTTATGTTAGCATATAATGAAAGGTGTCACGTTTATTGTCACATCTTCTTTATGTCCATAACTCGCTCAAATCCACGTGATGGATGTCAGTATTGTCCAAGGAAAATTGGATAAATGTCCAGTAATGATGTTAGTCCATCCTGTTCATCAGAGAGGATAGAGAGGAACGATACCAGTCTGTCTCAGAGCGGTCATGGAATAGACTTCACAAGAAACTCAAGTAAGGATTCAACCTCATTTGATAAGGATGTCTCACATCAACATCAACATATACTTTATATGAGGTTCAAAATAAACAGCTTGTAAAAAAAAGTTAGTAATGCAATGAAGAAGAAGGCTCGTGCTGCAAAGTATCGAAAGAAAATAACAAGGGAGTCATCTCTAAATCCAAGACCTTGGTTTTAAGCCAGGGAACCAAAACAGTAAGGAAGATAAACTTAACTATGAAGTCCAGTCTTGTTAAACACAAGAGAACATATAAAGGAGAAATGCCACATATTTTAGTGAATGTGGGAAAGGCTTCTCTACAAAATCAGTTCTGGTTAGTCATAAAATAATGCACACCAGATAGAAGTCATATACTTGTCAGCAACGGAGAAAAGTCTTCTCTGGAAGGTCAGGTATGCTTTATCATAACATACTCCATGCAGGGGAGAAGCCATTTGTTTGCCAGCAATGCAGGAAAATATTTTCCAGAAATTCTAGTCTAGTGATCACATGTATTCATTTCTGAACTTTTTGAAAACACTGCCACTTTGGGTGTCATCCATTTCAGTGTTGTTGCCAGTGGTGCAGCTGATCAGTTTCCCAAGGTGCTTCACCAAGGAAACAGAGGCCACTTTTCGTGGTCTTTTTTCCCCCACTTCCACCACACAAGGCTTCAGTTTGCCCCGGCATTGAGTGATGCTGATATTGGGAGCCAAGAGTGTGCCTGAGGCGCTTGCAGGAGGGTTTCTGGCCAGGTGACAGACTGTGGTGTCTAGGAGCATGGGTTCAAAGCTGGTAGGTGTGGGCGCACTTGTTTCTTTTAAGACTCCATCTGGTAGCACCTTGTAATTTTTCTCCTCGCACTCTTGTCCCAAGCGGCTGAACATTTCACACAACTGCGCAAAAAAAAAAAAATATATATAAAGGTTATTTACTTTTAATTGATTCCTTCTCCTTTTAACCAAATCTGGCCCACTCTTCTAAGCTAGTCTGGTCCCCATTCTTCTTAGCTAGATTGATCTTTACTATTTAAAGGGATATGGAAGACTTCTGGAGTTTACTAGATATATAATATAACTATGTATCTATTTACTTCTATGTACTTTATATGTCATTACCCAGGGTCCAGGGGTCACATGCATCCCAACCCCTCCTGTTATCAGCACAGGAATACCCCTAGGTGTTTTGTTAATCTCAGTGCCCAGCTGCTTTCTCCAGATATCAGGACACATGTACAAAATGGCAGGAACACAGGAAGCAAACTTAGCATTGGTACTCTCAGTGGTTACAAGTATAGTCCAGGCCGAGCCTGTAGTAATAATCCCAGTGATTAGAATTATTATATTCCCTCAGAATAAACCATACACCTTATTCATGTAGCTTTAAACTTGTTTTCTTAAACAGTGACATCACAGTGCTGTTTTGGCGCTATTTAAGGCCAGAACAGTGCCTGAGAGTCCATTATTGCCTCATAGAAAGAAGCACTGAGCTTTACACTCTGCATTTGAATTTCATATCATTGAGATAAGCGTCGTTATTCCTTTCTAGGCATATAATTTAGAGGATCTGGGGTTTATACATCCCTAAGTTTATACTAAATGGAGGATATAAAACAGAGGGGCTTGCAGCTGTATCTCACTACTACCAGGGCATTTCAAAGAAGGAATATTTGTATGTGTATTTTTTCTCCCTTTATTATTATTATTATTATTATTATTATTGTTATTTTTAACCACCATTAGAGACAAACTTCAAATAAGGTAAATGTGTATCCATACCAGTAGGAATTATATATGATACTAGATTACTTCTCAGAGACAAACTTGTAGTGAGATATCCACACTATAAAATAGCGAGGCGAGCCGTTAAACTCGGAGCACTTAGGCAATGAGACACGGGACATAGAAAAAAAAAATACAAAAACCTCACATACATCATGGGGCAACAGCCAGGACGTCTGTGAGTGAGCTGGAACGCAAATTTAACTTGATTTAGACGATTTTCGCCACACGAAAATCACCTAAACAAAGGAAAAAAATGTCCAACGAAAAAAATGAAAACGAGGCTACACGACCGTGGACCACGCATAACACTGCAAAACGCGTAGTACTTTACACATCACATTACGACCTACAAAATACTCTATTACAAAAGCAGGCGCTCATTGCGAAGCATACGATGAGCGCCAAAGGCACTCAGCGTAAGCCTCACAATGAGCGCCGTAGGTCCTCACAGTACAAAACGGTTTAAATGATGTCTCAAACAGCATTCCCATGGCTTCAAATTTTATTGCCCTGTCATTTTTGACGGGCAAGTCGCTAGTAAATTATAAAAGTATTATGTGTTTCACATCATGAGTAATAATATGAATGGATACATTCACACATTTACATATGTACAGATACATTATGAATAGTGCACAATCTATATATGCATATTATGTGTATGTATATCTACCAGCGCATAAGCATAAACTATACATCATCTCATGGGTAACCTTATGGGTAACCCTATGAATGGATACATTTATGTATGTTTGTATGTACAGAAACACTGTGAACGGAGCATACTTTATATTATATTACTAGTGACTTGCCCGTCATTTCTTCTCTCGCTTAGGGGATTTTCGTGTGTCTAAACTGAGGTGTATAGCAAAGTGAAGGGGATATATTGCAACTGAAATTGTATTTATTATTTATACCAAACAGCGACGAATAAAATGAATAAAAGCAAGGGAAGTGAAGGGGAAGTTTAAAAAAGGCAAATGCATGAAGTACAGTGATCCTGGTTCTATACAGAAACTCTGTATTATAAATGTTCTCCAATTGGAGGGATACTGATACTACAACCTGCAGTCACAGCTATTGCAATTCTGATGGAAAATCCATATATAAGGTGTGCTAGCCTATATAAAATATGTCCTATGTGGCTGAGCCGTTAGTGAGCTGACAATAAACTGTCCATAGGAATATAAGAGTGTGGCTTACTATACAATACGCTGTCCCAAAATTACAATCAAATAAATGGCTCTAATTACCTCCTAATGGTTGGCAATGCCTATAAGGATCGGTATAGCGTAATATAAAGGAATTGTGCAAATACTATAAATAAATAGTCCACTGTGTGGCAACTGTATTGAGGTATATAGGTAGACCCAAGGGTAAATACATTGGTCTCCCAAGGGCAAGCTCCAGATATAAGTAGGACTGCCTATGAGTATATCAGAAATATAATGAGGTATAGAGCCTACTTGGGGATTTTGAGGGACATTAAGCTAGGCCAGAACTCTCAAAGTTAGCAGGCTGCACATAGCGTGACTTCCTGGTTGGTAACGCGCATGCGCACGTCTAGCGTGATGACGTGCGCTGCGTGGTTACTGAGGCCTGACGCGTTTCGACGTAGACACGTCTTTTTCAAAGGTAGAATGACACGAGGCTGTTTCCAGAGAGTTTTTTATAGGTTGGGGTTGTCAAGGTAACACCATAGAGCCTTGCTTTCATTGTTATTAACGACTATAGCTCCATCTGCTGGAGGGAGATGGAATATATCTCAGGAAGAAAAATAAGGAAATAAAAATGATGATGTGGATAAGATGGACTCATGCACAAAAAGAGGAAATGAGTTTGAACAGTGAAAAAAGATGTATATAAAAAATGAATATAAAATAAAAAATAACTATGAACAGAAATCGTATCAGCAATCTAGAGTGATTACCACACCTAACACTCATTTTTTAGAGAGAGGCAGAATCCCACAACAAGGACCAGAGAGGAAGCTGAGGTCCAGAGCAAACAGGGACCCCTAACAGCCAACTCCCATGTCCCACAGACTAATAGTCTTCAGATAGTCAACTTGTCTAGCTTCCCCCTGAACACTCACCATATGTCAGTATTACAAAGAGGGTTAACTTTTGTCCCTACATCCAGATCCGATACCTTCACACACATCAAAGATGTAAACCTCTTTGCTCGCAAATTAGCATTGCATAAGTTTTACAAAATCAAAGAGGAAAGGGAATATATGGATCTGGGAGTGGGAAAGGAGGATATAGAGGCATTACGTACTCTTTTATCCTTATTGGAGGAGAATGACCCTGATAAAAATAAAAATAAAGAATTAATAAAGTCTAAAACCTGGAGAAACAAAAGTTCATTCACACCAGGACTGAAAGACTATGCTAATATCTGGGTCTTCTTACACCAAATAACCTTGGATATTGAAAATATTGACTATCTTAGACTAAACAGGGAGTTCAACCTAACTAAAAATGAATTTACAGCACTTGAAGATTTGGAAAAGTGTAAGGAGATACAAATTAAACCTGCAGATAAGGGAGGAAATATTGTAATTATGAATAACAGTGATTACAAGGATATGTGTAATAGAATCTTGGATGATACAAATACATATAGGATTATCTCAAAGAATCCAACTATTGAATATAAAAAACTTTTGAAAGAGATTCTAGATAATGCTAGAAAGGAAGATCTGATTGATGATCAAACCTATCAGTTTTTATATCCTAAATTTCCTACAATGTCCATCTTCTATTCCCTCCCTAAAATACACAAGAAAAAAGTACCCATTCCAGGGAGACCCATTGTATCCGGTACAAACAATCTATCTCACAATGTCAGTATATTCATTGACCATCACATGAGAGAAATGGTAGAGTGTTTACCATCATATTTTAAAGATCCCATTGACATCCTTAAACAATTGGAAGATCTATGCGTACCCAATACTGCTTGGCTAGCATCGATTGATGTAGAGGCCCTATATAGCAGTATACCCCACCAGTATGGGATTAGAGCGTTAAGTCACTATCTGGGTATGAAGGGTATCACCCATACCAAATTTAATGACTTCCTATTAGATCTACTAGAATATGTGTTAAAACACAATTATTTTATCTTTAACAATAAATGGTATTATCAACAAAAGGGCACAGCCATGGGGACACCATGTGCCCCAAGCTATGCGAATTTGCTGCTAGGTTGGTGGGAAGAAAAATATGTATTTCGAGATTCCCATCACTCTCTCTCTGAGTATGCGATAGTGTGGCGTCGCTTCATAGATGATGTTCTAGTGGTCTGGACTGGTACAAAACAAGACTTTGAAAGATTTATGGTTGAACTTAACACCAATGACATAGGCCTAAACTCTTCATCCATTACGTTCCTGGATCTGTTGATAAAAAAGGATGGTAATGGAAGATTATCTACCAAAACCTATAGAAAAGACACAGCCACTAATTCCTTATTAAATTGGAGCAGCCAACATTTTGAGCCACTCAAAAGAGGAATTCCCAGAGGACAATATCTCCGGATAAAAAGAAATTGCAGCTCTGATGAGCAATACAAACTTGAAGCAGACAAACTATGAATAAGGTTTCTGGAAAGAGGTTATTCTAACAGATGCCTTAAATCTGCTTACAAGTTTGCATCAAACTGCAATAGAACAGAACTACTTAATGGCCTAAATGAAAAGAAGCAAATGGACAAAAAGAGCAACCAACCACGCTGTATAATGACCTTTGGATTTGATTCAGACATCATCAGAGAGATATTATCAAAACACTGGCACCTCCTAAAGAGTGATGATGACCTAAAAGAGGTTCTACCACTAAGGGCCTCCATCACATACCGCAGAGGTAAAAATCTCAGAGATATATTAGTCCATAGCTCTTTTCAAGAATCCAAAGCCAAAACCTGGTTACAACCTCTGGCAGGGTGTTTCAGATGCAGCAAATGCAAATTTTGTAGGTATATTACTCCAACCAAAGCATTTGAACACCCAATAACAGGGGATAAATTTGTTATAAAGGAGTTTTTGAATTGTTGTTCCACTGGAGTAGTGTATGTGGCTTCCTGCATTTGCAGGAAAATTTATGTAGGTAAAACTAGGCGCCAGCTGCGCCGAAGAGTGGGTGAACATGTAAACAGCATTAAGAATTCACTAGACACACCAATTGCTCGCCATGTAAAATATTATCACGACAACCACAGTGAGGTATTATCCTTCTGTGCGTTAGAAAAAGTGTATGCAGGACCCAGACAAGGAGATCTTGAGACAAAATTACTGCAATGTGAGGCAAGATGGATTTATAAATTAAAAGCACAAAGTCCCAATGGTCTGAATGAAGGTTTTACTTTCACACCCTTTATTTAAGGAGTTTTGTAGAATATACTAGTATTTACTTTCCTCCTCATTTATTTTTATTATTTATTATTTTCAGTTTGATACAAACCCACTTGCCATGGATGGCTGTTTCGTTACACATTTGTACACGATCATATTTATCTCACCTTGGTAGTGATTCTGCTCGTTATTAGTCTTACCAGTGGCACACACATAAATATTTATATTTTCCCCCATTATTTTTTGACATCACTAATTATTACCCCAAGAAATTGAGGTTATCACAGACCTTTTCTTATATCACAGTGTACCTATACTATATATAGTTTTTTTGGCCTATCCAAGTCCCTTCTATCTACACATCACTTAGTATGTAAACACATTTATTATCTTTATTGTAGTTTCACATAATCATGGTTCACATTCCCTTATTAAGGAGGAAATTATTTTAAACCATCTAATATATCTTTTTGCCTTGTGACCCTCTCTACACTGTATAACCTTATTATCTCCATTTTTAGAATCTGGTGGTACATCACACTTTTTATTATTATATATATATATGTTGCATTCGTTCTCTTGGGGACACTATTTATCCCCACAGCTCCCATATTAGGAGCTACTGCCTACACATATATTTTTTTTATATACATCTTTTATCACTGTTCAAACTCATTTCCTCTTTTTGTGCATGAGTCCATCTTATCCACATCATCATTTTTATTTCCTTATTTTTCTTCCTGAGATATATTCCATCCCCCTCCAGCAGATGGAGCTATAGTCGTTAATAACAATGAAAGCAAGCCTCTATGGTGTTACCTTGACAACCCCAACCTATAAAAAACTCTCTGGAAACAGCCTCGTGTCATTCTACCTTTGAAAAAGACGTGTCTACGTCGAAACGCGTCAGGCCTCAGTAACCACGCAGCGGACGTCATCACGCTAGACGTGCGCATGCGCGTTACCAACCAGGAAGTCACGCTATGTGCAGCATGCTAACGTTGAGAGTTCTGGCCTAGCTTAATGTCCCTCAAAATCCCCAAGTAGGCTCTATACCTCATTATATTTCTGATATACTCATAGGCAGTCCTACTTATATCTGGAGCTTGCCCTTGGGAGACCAATGTATTTACCCTTGGGTCTACCTATATACCTCAATACAGTTGCCACACAGTGGACTATTTATTTATAGTATTTGCACAATTCCTTTATATTACGCTATACCGATCCATATAGGCATTGCCAACCATTAGGAGGTAATTAGAGCCATTTATTTGATTGTAATTTTGGGACAGCGTATTGTATAGTAAGCCACACTCTTATATTCCTATGGACAGTTTATTGTCAGCTCACTAACGGCTCAGCCACATAGGAAATATTTTATATAGGCTAGCACACCTTATATATGGATTTTCCATCAGAATTGCAATAGCTGTGACTGCAGGTTGTAGTATCAGTATCCCTCCAATTGGAGAACATTTATAATACAGAGTTTCTGTATAGAACCAGGATCACTGTACTTCATGCATTTGCCTTTTTTAAACTTCCCCTTCACTACCCTTGCTTTTATTCATTTTATTCGTCGCTGTTTGGTATTAATAATAAATAAAATTTCAGTTGCAATATATCCCCTTCACTTTGCTATATTGTATTTGGGGTGGAAAACACCCTGGGGAACCAGAAAATTCCTCACATTACCTTGTTTGTAAACTGAGGTGTAACTTCACTTTTAGAGGTCCTGGGTGTCCCCCCTTGCTGTGGGTAAGCTAGTTATGTAATTTTTGTGCATATTTATTGTTTTTTTAATGTTTTCAGGTCCCGTGGCTCGTATTTTTTTGTGTAAGTCCTTATTTAGTGATTGCGTGTTAGATCTATTTTGTTAAAGTACCACTTGTGTTGGTGTTTGTAAGCGCTTGTGAGGCGCCGTAGAGCCTCCACATCCGCAAATGCGGCCCCTCACTTCGCAAGGGTCCGCATTTGCAGACCAAACTGCGTCCCTCGCTTCGCGTTAGATCTATTTTGTTAAAGTACCGCTTGTGTGGGTGTTTGTAAGTGCTTGTGAGGCGCCGTAGAGCCTCCACCTCCGCAAATGCGGCCCCTCGTGACGACGATTTGTAGTTTGACAACTATTATATGTGATATAATATAGATGCATAGTATGTGTATATGCCAGCACATATGCTAATTATCATCTTATGTTTAAATATGATATGAGGGCAGTCTATCTTTACCGAATGTGTGTGGGTGTGTGTATGTGTATGTACATGTGTGGGTATGTGTATGTGTATGTATATGTATGTATATGTGTGTATATATATATATATATATATATATATGTATATATATAAATATATATATATATATGTGTGTGTGTTTGTATATATGTATGTATGTGTATATATGTATGTGTATATCTGTTGTTATCTCCATATTTCCCCTTCCAGAGTTATACTTATATTCTATATTTTTATAAACCTACTCACCTACTTGTATCTCCATATATATGTGTGTATATATAATGAATATACAATATATGTATGTATGTTTTGTACACAGGTATTTTTGATCATTGAAAAAGCCACAGGATAAAAGTGGAGAAACGCGTCTATTTAGTATTTTTCCTATCTATATATTTATTTATTTTTTTATTATATTAAAGTCACTGTATAATTTGCCATTTGTATTCTTAGTTTTTGCTATTGAACATATTTTCTTATATTTCTATTTGTTTACAAACATTGAATAAATTGAATAATTATATCGAAACCATGTTTTATATAGTAATAGCGACTTGCCCGTCAAAAAATGAGGGCAATAAGATTGTAAGGGCGGTAAATTTTGTTGGTGTTCCAAGATGCTTCGGCGCTCATTGCTAACCTCGCGCCGAGCGCCTTTGGCACTTATTGCGAGACTTTGGCGCTCATCGCGTGGCTCGCGAGGCTGTTGGTTGTTTGTATGCTATGAGCATTATTTTTTTTTGCCCCCCCTTGCTGTAGGTAAGCTTTTTATGTATTTGTTGTGTGTATTTATTGTGTTTTTAATGTTTTCATGTGCGCGGATTTCAGGCGGTAAGGTCATAATTTTGCGAGGTCGTAATGTTTTTTTTTCTAAGTTCTGCGTTTCGTATTTGAGGGCCGCAGGCTCGCTACACGAGCCCGCAGCGGTAGCAACGACCCGCATGCTCACAACTATATATGTGATTTTGATTAAAGACACCTATTACTCCAAAGGGGATAAATTAAACCCGGCCAAAATATTTATATTTGTGCACCACTATGTATTGATAGTGTTGTAACATTCTCCATGCTCTGAAAAGTACACAGATACATTACCCTAATACCCACACTTTATTGGAAGAGATAAGACGTTCACGTAGGAAAGAAGTACCAACCTACAAGCCAACAAGTGTTGGGAAGTCTATAATATACCTCATAGACTGAGGTTAGAAAAGGTGAGAGCTTTACCTACTGATCTCTGTGAACAAGGGTTTGGGATTACAATATATCGGTTATTTTGCACTAGGAATTGGTGCGCTATCTCTCCCCACCCCTCTTCTCTTTGTAGCTTTAAACTGACAACTGTTTATTGATGATGGTATAGCATATTTATGCCTGTCCATCAAATTATGTCACCTACCTAACCACCGCCTGTGGTGCTGGAGGCTAACAGGCTAACTAACTAAATTGTATCCTTCCTACTACATAGGGGGAGTTCACATGTTAGTGTAATGCTAGGTTTACTCTGTCAGAAAGCAAAATGGTGGTGGGTGATATTGCAAATTTGTTTAGCTCCTCTCATGGCTGAATACCCATTATCTCCTGCCATTCTCCAGCACACTCCTTGAAAGTTTTGAACCCCTCTCAACAGGGCATCTTGTCCACTGTACCTCACATCCCCAGGAAAACCTAGTAGCATACTTTATTGAACTCTCTGTGGCTAATGCAGCATTTAGAGACCAAACCTGACTGGGCAGCATTTATACATCAATTAATGAATATAACTCAGTAACATAAATGAAAAATCATATCATGGATCACCATAATAAATATGGAATACAGTTAAACATGGCACATAATAACAATATAACAATATTGCTGTCACATTCCCATATCCAGGCTTGGAAGACATCTTCCTGGGGAAAGGGACCACACAGCTAATCCATGGGGCCAGGGCTCACGCCAGTGGTCCAATAGTCCAAAATAGTCTAATGGCTTCCATAGGTATTGCAAAACAACAATAAGGTGCCAAACACAATCACCTGTAGTAACATTATCTATTTTGGGCCAAAATGGCAACCACAGTCCAGATATTCAGGGTTTGGGCATTGTTCTTGGTGGGAAAGAGAAGGATCTGTGTTCTGGTACCAGGTTTCCCTCAGAGCCCACAGTAGCACAAAATCCCAAGTCCAGTGGGCCCTTTATAGGAAAATGTTATATAAATAATAAAACTAATCATATATATATACCTATATACTCGAGTATAAGCCGACCAGAGTATAAGACGAGGCACCCATTTTACCACAAAATACTGGGTAAAATGAGTGACTCGAGTATAAGCCGTGGGTGGGAAATGTGCTGCCCCCTGTGTCCCTCTTGTGCCCTCTGTATCCCCCTCTCTCTCCGTGTCTCTTCTCCCCTCTCTCTTCCCTGTGTCTCTTCTCCCCTCTCCCTTCCCTGTGTCTCTTCCAACCTCTCCCTTCCCTGTGTCTCTTCCCCCTCCCTTATCACCCTCCTCAACCCCACTCCTCAACCTCCCTCCTCATCCTTAACCTCCCTCCTCATCCTCAACCTCCCTCCTCAACCTCCCTCAACCTCCCTCCTCATCCTCAACCTCCCTCCTCATCCTCCCTCCTCAACCCCCCCATCCTCAACCCCCCATCCTCATCCCCCCCATCCTCAACCCCCCATCCTCATCCTCTCTCCTCAACCCCCCATCCTCAACCTCCCATCCTCAACCCCCCTCCTCAACCTCAACCCCTCCTCCTCATCCTCAACCTCCCTCCTCATCCTCAACCTCCCTCCTCAACCCCTTCCTCAACCTCCCTTCTCAACCAATTCCTCAACCTCCCTCCTCAAAACCCCATCATCAACCCCCTCCTCAAGCCCCCATTCTCATCCTCCCTCCTCAACCCCCCATCCTCATCCTCAACCTCCCCATCATCATCCTCTCTCCTAAACCCCCCTCCTCAACCCCTCCTCCTCATCCTCAACCTCCCTCCTCATCCTCAACCTCCCTCCACATCCTCAACCCCCTCCCTCAATCCCCCCATCCTCATCCTCTCTTCTAAACCCCCCTCCTCAACCCCTCCTCCTCATCCTCAACCTCCCTCCTCATCTGCTTGTGCTCCGGCCTCCGCTCCTTGACCCGGCGCGCATGTGACGTCACATGCGCGCCACGTCATTAGCATATACCGGGTGCCGGCACCCGGTATATTCTAATGACGCAGCGAGCATGTGACGTCACATGCACGCCGGCGCCGGGTCAAGGAGTGGAGGCCGGAGAACAAGCAGGGAAGTGAGGGAAGAGGGGGGAGGTTTAGGTGGAGGAGGGGGGTTGAGTGGGGTTTAGATTGAGGAGGGGGGAGGGAAAGAGACACGGGGGGGGTAGAGAGATACACGGGGTGGTTAGAGACACACGGGGGGTAGAGACACACGGGGGGGTTAGAGACACACACGGGGGGGTTAGAGACACGGAGGGGGGGTAGAGAGACACGGGGGCAGAGTGACTCGAGTATAAGCCGAGGGGGCCCTTTTTTGCCTTAAAAAAGGGCTGAAAACTCGGCTTATACTCGAGTATATACGGTATATATAAATAATACAAATATTAGATATGTCAATTCTCCCACCTAGGAGCCAGCCAAACTATTTTCTAGGAGCCAGCGTGTGGATAAGTATAAATACCCTGCAAGCATTTGAGAATTAAATCTGTCACCTGCCCTTGAACTGGAGCTTTAAATCCAAAACTAGACCCAGTTTATTTTATAAAGGTGCTACCTTGATCGATCTTTTAACCTTCCTGGCGATATGATTATTTCAGCATTTAGAATGTTAAAGCGGTACATAAAAAAATACTGACATAATCATAGCGCCCTTTCCCCCTTATCATCCTCTCTTTTACCCCTTCCCCTTATCCTCCTCCTCCACCATATCCTCCTACTCCTCCTTCCCCTCCTCCTTTCTCCCCTCCTCCTTCCTTCCCCATTATACTCCTCCCACCCTATCATCCTCCTCTCTCCTTACCACCTTATAATCCTCCTCCCCTTATCATCCTCCTCCCTCTTTATCCTCCTCCCTTTCCTCCTTCCCCCCAATCATCCTCCTCCTTCCACCCTTATCATCATCTTTCCTCACCTCCTCCTCCCTTTCCCCCCTTCCCCCTGATCATCCTCCCTTTCCCCCCTTCCCCCTGATCATCCTCCCTTTCCACCCTTATCCTCCCCCTCCCCCCTTATCCTGCTCCTTACCCTTATCCTCCTCCTTTCCCCCCTTATCATCATCCTCCTCTTCCCCCTTATCATTCTACTCCCCCTTCCTCCTTATCATCCTCCTCCTTCCCCATAACCTCCTCCTCACTTCCCCCCTTATCCTCCCTTTCCCCCTTTCTCTTCCTCCCTCCTTCACCCCTTATCATCCTCCTTCTTCTCCATTATCATCATCCTCCTCCTTTCCCCGTTATGATCCTCATCCTCACTTCTCCCTCTACAATACCTACCCCCTCTCTCGGAGATTGGAGAGGGGGAAGTGAGGAGGATGATCATAAGGGGGAAAGGAGGGAGGAGGATGATAACGGGGGAAGGAGGAGGATGATCAGGGGGAAAGAGGGATGAGGAGGAGGAGTGGTGAGCTTAGGGACGTCAGGCAAATTTGGCAGCACTGGGCCCCCTTTAGATCCTCCCTGCAGTAACCCCAAGGCTCTGGGTTACCAATTTAGGTACTTAAAATTAACTCTGAGTCACGCTCCGGATTACTGCTTAGGTTAAAGGACCAGTCAAATGACATGCCACAACCCCCCCTGGTGTTAAGGGAAAAAACTGTAAAGAAACATACAAATTAAATAAGGAGATGAAACTGAACTAAATCCTGATGGGGGATACCAAGCAGAGTCCACCGAGAGGTAATCTCGTCCATCCTCTCAGTGGACAAAGCCAGATTGTACTCTCCCCATATATGAGAGCGCACCAGTGGCCGGAACATATCCTCACATGACAATGAAAGCACCCCAGCCTGGACTTATATAAAGCCAATTTGGCTAATGCCAGCAGCAGGCTGATGTGGAGGTACCTGTCCCTGTTCCTCCGGGACACTAGGTACCCAAACAAAAATAAATGCAAATGGACAGGAAGGGCAGCAGTCTGGCGCAACAAAGAAAATATGAAACACAGATTCCCCATGCCACAGAATGGACAAGTGGCTGTTAAATTAGCCAGGTATTCTCTAGTGCTCAGTGCACCAGAGCACTCTCCAACTCAAGTCCCCAGTGAGTGTTGCAACAAAGGAGGAATACAGTTCCTCTGTATTCTCTTGCCCTCGTCAGTTGGTAGGACCCGCCTCCAGATGGTATCGGAGTGAGTCACGATGGCTAGGAAGGGCACTGTATCGAGCACGAGAGAGTACAAGCTCTTCCTCAGCATGCAGCAAAAGCATGCTGAGGGTACATCCCTCAACCTGGAGAGGTAGGGGCAGGAGGAGCCTAAGGGGAAACACTGTACTTGTGTCCAATTCAAACAGCCAGAGAGGGGGTGTTGGAGGGTGCATGTGGCACTCCGGCCTGCAAAGCCCCGTGAAGGAAGGTGCAAGAGTCGGGAGAGATGGCATTCTTAATTTCCTGGAGCAAACACTCTGGAACCTTGGGCGTTGCATATCCCAAATGGAGCACACGCTCTGAATATACAAATATTCATAGTCCAGGAGATACCTGAAATATTTTTGTTCTACGTAAAGTTAAAAAAAACAAACACAAAAAAATAATAATATATACTGTATAAAATATAATAAAAAATTATAGATATGTCAACCCCTGCCTTCAGAAAAAAATATATCTGGCACCTGGGAGCCAGCCAAACTAGTTTTTAGGGTGTGGATAATAAATACTCTGCAAGCATTTGAGACTAAAATCAATCAACTCTCCTTGAACTGGAGCTTGCCGTATCTATATACCACTGCGTGTTTCTATACTTACTCTACTCAATATATCAGCGTCCACTTTCCTCTCACTTTCCAGGCTAAGAAAGGTGGATGTCTGGGCTAAGCCTGTAATGTATGAAGAACAGGACTGGTCAGAAGCAGTAAGGTACAGCTCATTAACATCACCCATATAAGTACACGTTGGCAATAGTAGGGACTGAGCCCATAAACATCTCCTTTCCATTGGTACAATCTGGGCCTAGAAGGGACTGAACCAATAAACATGCCCTTCCTATTAGTACACTAGACCTAGCAGGACTCAGACCATGCTTCATGCTCTTCTAGGAATCTCTTGGATCTATCAGTAGTTCCTTTAGGCATGTTTACTATCAGCCTTATTAAATTGTGATTCAGTAAATTTAAAAGGGCTCTATGTAAGCACAGAACATATTTTTTTTACAGAAGTTTTTAGTTAGTGATCTTCTATCCAGAAGCCAGGTCTTCACTAACTAAAAACTTCTGTCAAAAAATATGTTGTGTGCTTATATAGAGCCCTTTTAAATTTACCGAATTGCAATTTAATAAGGCTGCATATATTTACCCTCTATCTTTCCTGTCTCTCTGTGGTGCATTACTGGGGTCTTGGACTTGCTCGCAGTGGGAGATGACATCATTGTGAAGACATTCATTTTAATAACCACATTTATAATTCTACTTACTATTTTAAATTTGTGACCTTTTAAAATAAATATATATAAAAACTTTATATAGATATATACAAATAAAATGTATAATATATATATATATATATTTACAGTATCTCACAAAGGTGGTCAGCTTAGTGGTCCAGTATCAAGTCTGGTTCTATTCCTGTTGGCAGGGAAATTTACAAGAACCCTCACAAATACTGGGTAGGTCATAACCAGTTTCTGGGTAGGCCCAATTGAAGAAGCAGGTCATGGCAATATAAATATATACAGTATCTAACAAAAGTGAGTACACCCCTCACATTTTTGTAAATATTTTATTATATCTTTTCATGTGACAACACTGAAGAAATGACATTCTGCTACAATGTAAAGTAGTAAGTGTACAGCCTGTATAACAGTGTTTATTTGCTGCCCCCTAAAAATAACTCAACACTAGCCATTTATGTCTAAACCGTGAGTACACCCCTAAGTGGAAATGTCCAAATGGGGCCCAAAATGTCTATATTCTGTGTGGCCACCATTATTTTCCAGCACTGCCTTAACCCTCATGGGCATGGAGTTCACCAGAGCTTCACAGGTTGCCACTGGAGTCCTCTTCCACTCGTTCATGATGACATCATGGAGCTGGGGAATGTTAAAGACCTTGCACTCCCCCACCTTCCATTTGAGGATGCCCCACAGTTGCTCAATAGGGTTTAGGTCTGGAGATATGCTTAGCAAATCCATCCCCTTTACCTTCAGCTTCTTTAGCAAGGCAGTGGTCAAATTGGAGGTGTGTTTGGGGTTGTTATCATGTTGGAATACTGCCCTGCAGCCCAGTCTCCGAAGGGAGGGGATCATGCTCTGCTTCAGTATGTCACAGGACATGTTGGCATTCATGGTTCTCTCAATGAACCGTAGCCCCCCAGTGCCGGCAGTAATGCTTTGGGGTAGAGCCGTAAGGACTGATATATATTAATAAGCAGTGGGACCAAATTACCGGTGGTACTGTGGGCATACTCAGTTTGGGGAAGCCGACTAGGAGTGCCAGGTAAATCAGGTGCTCTAACTTAAGCTCTAAAGTCTGTGGGAGATTTTTTTCCCTAAGTTACAACCCTGTGCTAAATATTAGCTCCCCTAGATTGGAGAACTCAGCTCTCATCTGGAAATCCTTGCCTGCTCAGTAAGAGTGTGGGAGGCACCCAAATCAAACTTTACGGATGATAATCGGCTTTAGTAGCCAATAGAAAGCCCTAACCTCATGTCCTGGGGATTCCTTCAATTTAAATCCCCACTGGAAGGAATCCCCAGGCATCCCCTACCCCCACTCACTGCCAAATCACCCCATCTACATAACCATGGGGTCTATACAGAGGACCTTCTGCAGCACACAGAAAAGGCTTTTAAGAGTGCTGTTTGGTACCCGTAATTATTTCTTCAGTCTTTGGCAGTTAGGAGAGTGCTGTAGTTTCCAAGTGAGGAGAATATTTTTATTAACATAGGGTTTGGGTGTCAGAGTGTCACGGAGCTACTTGTAATTTACTGTCAGGGCAAGACTCAATGGGGATTTATGCCTTGCTTTTTGGCTGTGTTGTGAAGTTCACTCATATCAGTGACTCGTAACAGTTTGTTTGAAATCTTTTAAGGGAGGGGAATTAACATAGCTAAGTAGAGTTTGATCACTAGATAGGGCACTTGCATTTGCTTTTCCAGTGATTTAGGTGAGGCGCTAGGTATCTCCCCATGTGGGCAAGACAACCAGTTAAGAAACCGGGGATACCCACATTTACAGCTCATCAGGACTTACACAGATTTTATTACTAAAGGTCGCTCATAGACTTGTATGGGCTATAGAGTTGAAATGGTGTCAATCTGGTCTCAACTATCAAACAATAAATCAAAGGAGTACTGGTGATAATCACTTGATCCCAATTGACCTTTGTTTGTTGAAGTAAGTGCCTTCAATGTTTTATTTTTACAAGTACAACAAGACCTTTGACATCTCAATTCCCCCCCCCCCCCCCCCACAGTTCCATAGAAGTCTGGGTGCTATGTATTAACAGAGGCCATGAATTCGCCCATAGCTGTTGACAACGTGGACAGACACTGCTGGAATGAAAAGCAAAGCTTGAGGTCAGAAATTGCAAGCCTAATGTCATAATTGTACAGTAATGGTTAATTAGAACTTCATGCATCCTTAAGTGAATTACCTGGGCTTCTTGAAGCCTACCAGCTGTCCCTCAGACCTCTACGTCTTTTCTGAGCACTGTACCCTGGTACCCTGGAACTTGGACCCCACTCCCAGAGGATTGAGGCAATATGCTTTATTGTATTCCTCGGGGAGAACCAAACCTTTTGACTCCAAACATGCTAGGGTTATTTTAACATACCTGACAGTACCCACGAGATACACTGTTAAAAATCATACCATATTATTATAAAACCACACATGCCAACAGGGCAACATCCATAGATCTAGGTGGTAGGGCAATGTGTTTAAGGAAAGAGATCCATTGTGCATCGTATGCCATGCCCACCCATGCCGAAAAAATTCCCATGGGCCCTTGGACGTAACATATATTTATTTATTTGTTAATTTATTTAATATTTATTTATATATATTTATTTACACACACACACATATATATATATATATATATATATATATATATATATATATATCAAATAAATAGTACATCTGTGTTCACATTTGAAATTCTAAAACAAGTTAAAAAACGTGTTTCCAGCTCAGAATTCCAAGAAATACAGTTATTACACTGCATTCTGGGAAGCTGAGCAGGGACATGCAAATGTGCCAACAAATGCCTCGCTCTTCAAACCAGAGCCTATTTTAAACATCCTTTAAGCTTATGCCTGCTGTATTATACAGCTATTATGCAAAGCAAAGGTTGGATTATACACAAGCCGAGAATCCTATTCACGTACAGCTGTTTCAAGCTTACTGGCTGTCATCAGCGTGGAGCGGGATCCCAGCTTGTGTTGTGGACCTTATGAGTAGGTAGTTCACCACAACAATCATTTAAAATATGGTGGGCAAAAAGCAATAGAAGCCCTCCACCTTACAGTAGCACAGTATATATATATATATAGAGAGAGAGAGAGATAATATGTAGATATACATATATATTCAAATAAATAAAAATATATATATGAATATATATTATATATACAGGGAGTGCAGAATTATTAGGCAAATGAGTATTTTGACCACATCATCCTCTTTATGCATGTTGTCTTACTCCAAGCTGTATAGGCTCGAAAGCCTACTACCAATTAAGCATATTAGGTGATGTGCATCTCTGTAATGAGAAGGGGTGTGGTCTAATTACATCAACACCCTATATCAGGTGTGCATAATTATTAGGCAACTTCCTTTCCTTTGGCAAAATGGGTCAAAAGAAGGACTTGACAGGCTCAGAAAAGTCAAAAATAGTGAGATATCTTGCAGAGGGATGCAGCACTCTTAAAATTGCAAAGCTTCTGAAGCGTGATCATCGAACAATCAAGCGTTTCATTCAAAATAGTCAACAGGGTCGCAAGAAGCGTGTGGAAAAACCAAGGCGCAAAATAACTGCCCATGAACTGAGAAAAGTCAAGTGTGCAGCTGCCACGATGCCACTTGCCACCAGTTTGGCCATATTTCAGAGCTGCAACATCACTGGAGTGCCCAAAAGCACAAGGTATGCAATACTCAGAGACATGGCCAAGGTAAGAAAGGCTGAAAGACGACCACCACTGAACAAGACACACAAGCTGAAACGTCAAGACTGGGCCAAGAAATATCGCAAGACTGATTTTTCTAAGGTTTTATGGACTGATGAAATGAGAGTGAGTCTTGATGGGCCAGATGGATGGGCCTGTGGCTGGATTGGTAAAGGGCAGAGAGCTCCAGTCCGACTCAGACGCCAGCAAGGTGGAGGTGGAGTACTGGTTTGGGCTGGTATCATCAAAGATGAGCTTGTGGGGCCTTTTCGGGTTGAGGATGGAGTCAAGTTTAACTCCCAGTCCTACTGCCAGTTCCTTGAAGACACCTTCTTCAAGCAGTGGTACAGGAAGAAGTCTGCATCCTTCAAGAAAAACATGATTTTCATGCAGGACAATGCTCCATCACACGCGTCCAAGTACTCCACAGCGTGGCTGGCAAGAAAGGGTATAAAAGAAGAAAATCTAATGACATGGCCTCCTTGTTCACCTGATCTGAACCTCATTGAGAACCTGTGGTCTATCATCAAATGTGAGATTTACAAGGAGGGAAAACAGTACACCTCTCTGAACAGTGTCTGGGAGGCTGTGGTTGCTGCTGCACGCAATGTTGATGGTGAACAGATCAAAACACTGACAGAATCCATGGATGGCAGGCTTTTGAGTGTCCTTGCAAAGAAAGGTGGCTATATTGGTCACTGATTTGTTTTTGTTTTGTTTTTGAATGTCAGAAATGTATATTTGTGAATGGTGAGATGTTATATTGGTTTCACTGGTAAAAATAAATAATTGAAATGGGTATATATTTGTTTTTTGTTAAGTTGCCTAATAATTATGCACAGTAATAGTCACCTGCACACACAGATATCCCCCTTAAATAGCTAAAACTAAAAACAAACTAAAAACTACTTCCAAAAATATTCAGCTTTGATAATAATGAGTTTTTTGGGTTCATTGAGAACATGGTTGTTGTTCAATAATAAAATTAATCCTCAAAAATACAACTTGCCTAATAATTCTGCACTCCCTGTACATAGAAAAACATAGATATATAATAATAATATATATGCAAATTACAGAAAGATACATTTATATATTTCTTCATAATTATATCCATATATACATGTATATACATGTGTGTGTGTATATATATATATATATATATATATATATATATATATATATATATATATTGTATATAGATAGATAGATAGATAGATATTGGGGGAGAAGGGTTGGGCTCCCCCCTCTTCTAGTACTCTCTCATTCATGTATTATTACTTACGAGTGATTGCCGCTCTATGTGGTTCAGACACTGGCAGCTCCTTCTTGGCTTTGCACATATCCTAAGGAACAAAGATAGGGTACAGACACATGTTAATAGTTTTATTAGAAATATTTATAAATTGTGTTACAATATGGAGGCTTGGTGGCTGACAAATGTATATGAAGTTTGAGTGTAAGCCAGGAAGGGATTTTATATCCAGGGCTGGACACAGTTCATTGGACTTGGCATATATGGGATGTGGGTATAGGCAAGGTTTCGCACTGTCACCCTTAGTTTTTGTGTTAGTAATTAGGCCATTAGAACTGAATCTATGGAGTGACATTAGTACCAACCCTTTTCGTCTAATACAACCACATGACTTACAGGCTTTTGCTGCTGCATTGTTACCTAGCATCAAATCATATGAAATATTTTTGTTCTATGTGAAGTAAAAAAAACAAACACCCCAAAAAATATATATACTGTATAAAAAGTAAAACTTATAGATATGTTAAGCCCTGCCTTCAGAAAAATATACCTGACACCTGGGAGCCAGCCAAACTAGTTTTAGGGTGTGCATAATACATACTTTGAGACTAAAATCAAGCACCGCTCCTTGAACTGAAGCTTGCCGTATATATATATACCACTGCGTGTTTCTATACTTACTCTACTCACTATGAGCCTCATTCAATTGAGCCTTTCAGGAGATCCGGGCTTGCAAATGGTGCCCGCAACTTATTTTGCTATTCAATTGGCTTCCGTTTGCAGGCTCTGACAGCAAACGGAAGCAAATTGAGCGCTGCGATTCATTGCGGTTTGTCAAATCGCAAGTTAAAGCCCTCCAAGCCTTTCATCTTTCACGGCCGCAAGACTTCTGAACGCTAAAATCGCAAATCACTTTTTAATGGCTCCGATTCCCCCTCGCTAGCCAGTCCGTCAAATCCGCAAATGGCAAAACTCGAACCACAAGTTACTGGTACCAAGGAGGTCTCACAAAGGGCTTAATTACATGTACGCAGCACTGTAAATACATATATAAACACTCTACTGTACTTATTAAAAGGGAAAGTGATGTTAGGTCTTAGAATTTAATAGCACACTATTCTCAAGCCCACAAATTGGCCCAACAAAATACTTGATTTCATGTTTAATTTCCGTGTTATATCGATACTGGCCATCAATGTGTTTTTACATATAATTGAACTTGCATGTAATAGAATATCATATTTACGGCTTTATCAATATTGCATTATATATGGAATGTGGGCCCGATCGTATCTCATAACTCAAGCCTGTAAGACTTTGAAATCCAACCTCCATTTTTCATTGAAGTTCTTCGGGCTTGAACCCCGAGTTACGGCCTTGCGTCAGCAATCATGTTCAAGCCCACAAATGCTACTTTCAATAACATGGTTTGCCATGTGCCCTATCGGGCCAGGACTTGCAAGCCTGGCCAATTGAATAGCACCGTAAGTTTTGGAGCTCGCAGCAGGCCCGCAGACGTAAGTCCTACTCTGATCAAGTTGCTAGCCCCGAATTGAATGAGGCTCCATATCAGTGTCCACTTTCCTCTTTGTTCCCAATCTGGCATGTGCCGGATCTATATAACACAGCATGTTTTTACACTTACTTTACTCTCTGTAGTGACTACTTTGCTCTCATCTCCCAGTCCATTAACGATGGATGTTGGGGCCAAACCTGTAATGTATAAAGAACAGGACTGGTCAGAAGCAGTAAGGTACAGCTAATTAACATCACCCACATAAGTTGTAGGGACGGAGCCCATAAACATGTCCTTTCCTTTAGTACACTTTGGGACTAGCAGGACTGAGCCCATAAAAATTTTCTTTCCATTAGTACGCTTTGGTCTAGAAGAGACTGAGCCCATAAACATGCCCTTTCCATTAGTACACTAGACCTAGCAGGACTCTCCCCGTGCCTCCTGCTCTTCTAGAATTTTCTTGGATCTATTAGTGGTTCCTTTAGGCATGTTTACAATATATTTACCCTCAATCTCTGCTTTCTCTCTGAGGTGCATTACTGGGGTCTCAAACTTGCTTTCATGGGGAGACAACATCACAGTGAAGACAGAACCAAATGTTGTAAATCTGAGTAGCCATGTGCAAATGAAAGTAGGAATCCAGCAATTAGTTATTTGGGTACTGATAGCAAGACCACTCTGGTGGGAGGATCAGCTGAATGACAAATCTATTCTGCTACTAAATGACATTCGTGTTAATAACCACCAATTCCACATTATCACATTTTTAGTTGTACTTACTATCCTAGGTTTGTGACCTCTTTCAATAAATATTGATAAAAAATATTACATATATATGTCACAACCTGCTTCTTCAATTGGGCTTGTCCATAACCTGGTTCTGACCTACCCAGCATTTATGAGGGTTCTTGCAAATATTTCTATATAATATACATATATAGAGAGAGAGAGAGAGATATGTATTCATAATCATATTTATTTGATAACTTACAAGTGTTTGCTGCATTGCACAGTTCAGATTCTGGAGGTTCAGCTTTGCAAATATCCTACAAAATGAAGAAAGGGTACAGAAACATGTTAATACTTTTATTAGAAATAATAATACATTGTGTTCCAAATGGAGGATTCGGAGCTGACAAATGTACATGAAGTTTGTGAGTGAGCCAAGGATGGGATTTTAAGTGCAGAACCGGACACAGTGTATTTTAAGCAAAAGTTTGACACAGATTGGCCTTTTATGGGACCAATCTACTAAAATGATATTAGGACAGTGAGAAAAAAAGAATCCAGATGAGGGTATACCGAGAAGAGCACACCATCTATAGCCCACTGGGAAGTAAACTCCATCCTCCAAGTGGACAAATCCAAGTGGGAGTGCACCAAAGCCCCGAATATGACCTTGCAGGACAGTGGAACCTCCTCGGCTAAACACTGCATTTTGGACATATATATAGCCAGCTTGGCTCATGCCAGGAGCAGGATAATGAGGAGGTCTCTGGCTCTGTTGCGCAAAAAAATAAAAAATGTTTCAGGAACAATGCAGACATAACTACAGGAGGAGGCCCCTCAAGAGTGACAAGAGGCGCTGCAGTTTGGCACAACTAAAATAAATGTGAAACACAAACTCTGTCTTTACCACAAAATGGAAAAGTGGCTGGAGAGTCCATGAATTTAGGAAGGTACTCTCTCCTGCTCAGTGCATCATGGAGCACTCTCCAACTCATGTGTTGTCGTCCAAAATAAAAGATGTCATTAGGGACCAATGGATTTTAATTAAACACTCTGCAGAGGTGTAAAGCATTTTCATATAGCCCACAATTGTGTGCCAAAGCTGTACGTCTGCAGAGTGGCTATGAGGTAACTATGGTCCACCCTGTCAAACGCCTTCTCTTGATCCAGTGATCCAGGAAGGCGAGTTGCAGAGCAGTCCTGTGGGTGAAATGCATGAGATCCTGACCCAGAAAGATACTATCAAAAATAGTCTGGCCTGGGATTGCATAGGACTGGCCAGGGTGAACTAATTCTGCCAGCATAGACTATGGTGAGCAACAAGATTGATCTCCAGTTAATAAGGCAGAGAAACCCCTTTTTGGGCAGCAAAGCGAGTACTGCCCTGTGACAAGACAGGGGAAAAGAGGGTTCACCCTGTCAAACGCCTTCTCTTGATCCAGGAAGAGGAAGGCGAGTGACAGACCAGTCCTGCGTGCGTTGCAGGAGATCCTGGACCAGAAAGATGCTTTCTCCAGCCATCTACTCCACCTCCGGGAGCAGGATAGAACAATTAACTTAGTTTATGTATATGCTCCTGCAGGAGGTTCAGAGAGAGTGAGGTTCTTAGCCAGACTGTCTGAATATCTGGAGACGGTTGATGCAAATGAGTGTGAGGTCCTCAGGGGGGATTTAAATTCCACCCTTGATGATCTGGATAAAAAGGGTCTAGAGCCACACAAGCCTTCTGCGTCAGCCATTCAGGAGTTTGTCACATTAATAAGGTTTCTATATCTAGCCATTATATGTTGCAAGCCGTTCCTGTGCCATTAGGCTGGCTTCGTTCCCAGACCACAACTGTGTGTCTGTGAAAGTTTTGTTCATGCCAACAGTGCCACGAGCCACCTATTGGCACTATAACATATCCTTGTTGGAGGACCAGGGGCTCGTGATATTGATCCGGGAATTCTGGATGGACTGGAGGGCGACTTTGCGAAGTTAAAACAGTGGTGGGACGTAGGAAAGGTGCACTAGCGAAGCTTGTGTCAGAAATATACCAAGGGTTTGAGTGGACACCGCAAAGCTGAGCGGGAATTACTCCTGAGGGAGGCTCTCCATCTGGAGGAGAGGCTGTCCACTTGTAGGGTCCAATCCCAGAAGAGCGAATATGTAAAGTGGAAAGGTGTCCTCTGTGACCTGGAACGGCACCAGGACATATGCGTTTTCTAAAAGATCTAGACCGTGGCTCACAACAATAGGCATATCACTTGTCTTTTACATGAAGACAATGCCCCTCTTACAAATACTAACCAATACGTGACCATCTCAGCAACATGCTTCTGAGTCATGGTCCCTGATAGGCTAGGGCACTGGAAATGCAGCCCATGCAAGAATCCATATATATATATATCTATATCTATATATATATATATATATATATATATACATAACAAATAATAGTATATATATATATATATATAGATATAGATATATATATGGATTCTTGCATGGGCTGCATTTCCAGTGCCCTAGCCTATAGTATATATATATATATATATATATATATATATATATATATATATATAATAGATATGTCAATCCCTGCCTTCAGAAAAATATACTTGAGCTGGCCAAACTGGCTTGTGCCAGATCTATATACCACAATGTGTTTCTACACTTACTTTACTCTCCGTAGTAGTGCCCCCTTCACTCCCAGCTCCCAGTCCATGAATGATAGATGTCCAGGCCAAGCCTGTAATGTATAAAGAACAGGACTGATCAGAAATAGAAATATACAGCTCGTTAACATGATCCCCATTAGAACACTCTGGGTGTAGCACATAAACATGTCCCTTCCATTAGTACACGCTGGGTTTATCAGGGATTCAGCCCATAAACAGGTGCTTTCCATTAATGCACTTTGGTCTAGCAGGGACTGTGCCCATTAATAAGTCCTTTCCATTAGTATACTTTGGGTCTAGCTAGACTGAGTCTGTAAACATGTCCTTTCCATTAGTACCCTTTGGGTGTTGCAGGGATTGAGCCAATACATATGTTCTTTACATTATTACCCATTGGCCCTAGCAGGGACACAGCCCTTACACATATCCTTTCAATTAGTACACTTTCGTCTAGCAGGGTTGGGCCCATAAACATGTCCTTTATAGTACTTACATACTCATGTTTGATAACTTACGGGTGTTTGTGGCCCTAAGGAGTTCCCGCTTTATGTTGAACTTAACATACGCGGGTGACTTGGCTATCTGCATATTCTAAGGAACAAAGACAGGATACAGAAACTTGTTAATACTATATATATATATATATATATATATATATATATATATATATATATATATATATACACACACTGATGGGAAATATGATGGAGACCACCCAAGTCTCTTACCTGTTTATGGACCACTTTGGCATGCTTCATTATGGAGATTATATGCCCCACGGAGGTGACCCCAACATCTTTGAGTATCTCCCTGTCCAATTGCATCAGCATGTTTTTCTGGATGCTAAAGATAAAGTATATGTTATGGACTTTATATACTACTAAAAACATGACTTTGAGGTCATCTTTCTGTGTCAGAATTTCCCTTTTGTTTACTGCTGAAGATCTTCCTGAGGTGGAAAGAGACACTGACTAGAGAGGAAGCTTCTATCTGCACAGTGGGGAGGCAGTTTGAGCTGCCCTGTGTAGATCATGCTTTGTACACACACCAGGACGCTCAGTGTTTTCTCACCTGTTATCTGCTAATCTAAGCGCATAATGCACTGAGGCCTCCTTAGGGATGCCAGCATCCATGCAGAATGTGAACCACTCAGATATGGCTGAAAAAGACACAATGTTAGATATTCAGTAATGGAGAAATGTATGGAGAGAGAGAGAGAGAGAGAGCGTGACAAGGAAGGAAGGAAAGAGATAGATGGAGGAAGAAAAGCGAGAGACACGTCTAAGGAAGGAGAAAGAAAGAGAGGATAGAAGGAAAGACAGAGAAAAAGAAGCAAGGAAATGCATAGAGGTAGGAAGGAAAGGCAGAGACAGACACAGTGAGGAAGGAAAGAAACAGAGAGGTAGAAAGGAGAAGGAAAAAGACAGACACTCAGATGACAAAAGAGAAACTTAAAGGCATATGTAAGTGAACTGCATTATGAATGCACCTGATGGAGAATAATTAGTAGTGTATGAAAACATGTGTTATATAGAAAAGTTTACTTAAGTTATTTGCACAAAAGTAAAATCCAGCTTTTCACACCCACAGGACGCTTACATAAGCTGGGCACACACAAGAAATACAGCATGGTACATATTTAGACCTGTCTGGTACAGAGCACAGGAAGTAACTGTTGCAGTTCTTGTACTGAGCACATGCCAGAAGCCACTGAGGTGAAGAATGATATAATGTTTTAGCCTCATTCTGAATTTGAAGGGTATGCTAATTCAGGTGGGATTTTCTAGTTGTGTACACAAGCACATGCAAATTCCAAAAAACATAGGAAATGTTGCTAACTTCAAGGTAAGCTAATTAATGTTTATTTTGGGATATTTTCATGCAAAAACATGTTTTCATACACTATTAATTCTCCTCTATCAGATGCATTCATAATACAGCTCACTTAAATATCCCTTGAACCCAAAACTCACCTAAACTGACAGACTCCATGATGTGATGGATCTTCAAGCTGAAAAGAAAGAGATGATTAGATTCCTCCAGACCGTATATTCAATTCCAAGGCTGCAACTTGATCACAGACAGCCGAATGTCTGCGAGTGAGTTGCGGGATCCCGTTGGTCTACCTTTGCAATGCTATTCAATTGCACAAGGCCGAGTGTTACGGGCCCCAAGCCAAAACCGTAAACCGTACTGGTTCGGAGCACTTCAGGGTGTTAACATGATCAATTCAGCAAGCCCGTAGCCGCCCATTTCAATTCAGCCAATAGAAAATTAGACTGTCATTATTACAGCAGCAAAACATGGAGGTTACATGTCAATCAATTAGGTTCAGGGGTCCGATATGTGATCGCAAATCACAAAAATAAAGATTTATGAAAAAGAATGCCAATACTGTTCTAGTCCATATGGGTGGCCTGATATGTATTAACTCATTGATACACGAGATCGATTTAACCCCGAAAGGACACATAAAAAATTATTTTTATTTCCTGCCGATTTGCAAGCTTGAGACTGTTGTGCAATTAATTCTAATGTCTATCGTCGCTTTCCCGATCACTAAAAGTGTAGTATTGATTTTTTATTTCCATTTACAGTGCTATGGATAGGTGTTTAACACCTTGCGGGTCCTCTCTAGCTCTCGTAGGATTTTCATTTGCCATTTCGGCGTGCGGAAACATTTGGGCATGGGGAAATTGAGCAATTGCATGATTTTAGCCTAAAAAAAGTGACAGATCAAAGGCTTCTGGAGGCTGTAAGTTACGAGTTTAACCATCACCTTTTTTTTCAAGCTCGTTACTCGGAATCAAGGTATGACAGGAATGCTAAGTTCCCTAGGTATTTACTACCCTTTTGTAATCAATTGGTATATATTGGTGGGAAAAAAGTTTAAAACTAAAGTCTTTATTAATAAGGGTAACAACGGCGATATCTAATAAAAACAATACTATATAAAAAATCCTGGATTGGAGAAATAGATGTATAAAAAAGGCTAAATTGCATGTGAACATATAAACATGTGAACATATAAAATATTTAATGAGGTGTGGGCTAAATAGAAGGGGAACAGCCTTAAGTGGTTATCATCTGTATATAACAGTCTTTTTGGTATGATAGCACTTCTATGATTAACTGTGCCAAAATTAATATTTTATGCCCTGACTATTTATCACAATAATATAGTTTAATGAGACTGTGGAAAATAATTATCCATATAGGAGAAATATATATATATTTATAGTAAACCAGAACACTCCAGGTTCTCTATATATAGTGCACCCCAAAAGATAAGGGCCACTTCTATACAATACATCAAGTAAACACCACATCATTTAAGTGATTTTAGAGATCCATCATTATCACAAGGACGGGACAATTTGTATTGGATAAGCTATCCATTTTTCTCTATGGAAATACTGTTAGTTGTGAACCTATATACCCCTCTATTAAGAGTTCAAAACTACATCAAGTGGTTATATGTTCACATGCAATTTAGCCTTTTTTATACATCTATTTCTCCAATCCAGGATTTTTTATATAGTATTGTTTTTATTAGATATCGCCGTTGTTACCCTTATTAATAAAGACTTTAGTTTTAAACTTTTTTCCCACCAATATATACCAATTGATTACAAAAGGGTAGTAAATACCTAGGGAACTTAGCATTCCTGTCATACCTTGATTTATAGACCAGTGGTTCAATCCACATTAGGAAGCATTTGAAAATTACCAGTATTTTTACACAATACTTCCCTAAATTGACACTTAGGACTTGTATTGTACTTTTTAGGATTTATAGTCTAGAGTGAATATTGCATTCACCATGACGAATTTTTCGATTCATAATATAGATATTGAATCTCTCCTAAAAGAAGCTGAAGAAAGTTTCAGGGGCAACCCTCAGCCAACAGCTGAGGGTAATAAAGATATAAGACATATTTATGGAGATCTTTTAAAAATAATGAGAAAACAGGTACGTTCGGTATGGGAAATAAGTAGCCTACAAAACTACCTTAAAAACAAGTATATTCCCAGAGGCCTAAGACTGCACCTCAACCCCGCAATTAATCTGAGTGATGAAACTTTTATAAACAAATGGAAGGATATTCTTCTTAAATGTTCATCTGAATTAATTAGTTTGATCATCGAGACAGAAAAACATAATCTGGAACTATTAAAACCTAAGATTGTATTATGCCAACAAGAATTCAACAAACTAAGTGACTCCACAGAGTATGAATCACTATGTAGAAAACTAAATGATAACATTGATAGATTCAAGAGAGATATTAAAGATCGGAAGCAGAAAAAATTCCTAAGAGATAAAACGGATTTCCAAACAAATAGAATTTTTAAAAAATTTCCTACCTCAATACCAATACAAAGAAATTCTGATATAAGTTCATCTGATTATGACAACTCTGATATAGATGAACATCCTCATAGTTCAAGAGGTAGACGACCTGCTATGCATTATAGAAGGGAGGCATACAATACAAGGAATTTTGCACAAACTAGAATGCCAAACCCTTATAACAATGAAGGTTTTTTAGAGGTAGGCCAGTTTCCTGTGAAAGGTCCCGAGAGGCGAGACCAAAGGAAAAAGAATTAAACACTGAGAAAAAACCCAACACAATAAGTCCAATGGAAGATCAGAATATGAAAATCATCAACCTATCAAAGTTTATTATAAATAATGATCATGAATCTGTATTGAAAAAAGGTCTTAGTTTTGTCCCAACATCAAGGTCTGACAAATTTACCCATATTAAGGATATCAATCTTTTTGCTCGAAAGTTGGCCTTACAGAAATTCTTCAAAAATAAACAAGATAAAGAACACATCAAGTTAGGTTTAAATAAAGAGGACATTGACACCTTTAAACTCCTATTGTCTCTATTAGAAGAGAATACCGGTACTGAGGCAGGAAACACATACAATACAAAAAGATGGAAAAATAAAAGTAATTTTACTCCCTTTCTAAAAGACTACTCCAATATCTGGGTATTCCTCCAACAGGTAACAATTGACATAGAAAGTTTAGATTTTTCTAAATTAAGAAAAACTTTTAACCTGACTAAAAAAGAATATCAAGCTCTAGATGAGCTAAAATCCTGTAAAGATATTCAAATCAAACAAGCGGATAAAGGAGGCAACCTTGTAATACTGAGCAATGATAAGTATAAAGAAATGTGCAATAGGATCTTGAATGACAGATCCACATATGAAGTATTAACTAAGAACCCAAATATGGAGTATAGATTAGCCTTAAAATCTATTTTAGAAAAAGCCAAAATGGAGAAAATTATTGACGAACATACATTCATGTTTCTCTTACCAAAATTTCCTTGCATCTCAACCTTCTATGCACTACCAAAAGTGCATAAACAAACAGTACCTATTCCTGGGAGGCCTATAGTATCAGGTACAGGAAACCTTTCATCTAATGCCAGCATTTTTGTGGATCATCATTTACGTGAGTTAGTACAAAATCTACCCTCATATGTACAAGATACTAATGACATACTAAAACAGCTTGAACATTTAATAGTGCCAAAGGACATCTGGCTAGCAACAATTGACGTTGAAGCACTGTACAGTAGTATACCCCATAATCTTGGTATTGCGGCAGTCAAACAATTTCTAAGTACAAAAAGTACTAACTTTGAGAAATTCAATAATTTTATTATTCAACTCCTAGAGTATGTCTTAAAATACAATTTCTTTCTGTTTAATGACAAATGGTTCCACCAGATAAAGGGAACCGCAATGGGCACTCCATGCGCCCCTAGCTACGCAAACCTCTTTCTAGGCAGTTGGGAGAAGAAGATCTTCTCAGAACCAGGGCTTGAATATCTTACTGCACATGCTATGATTTGGCGTCGCTATATAGACGATATATTCGTGATATGGGATGGAACAAAACTAGAATTTGAAACCCTCATGGATTCCCTAAATAAAAACGAGATGGGTTTGAGATTTACGCATGAAATCCATAGAACAGAGATCCCCTTTTTAGATCTCCTTATTCAAAAAGATAATGAAGGAAACATCTCAACTACCACGTTTAGAAAAAAGACAGCTGCAAATACGTTATTATCATGGGATAGACAACACCTCGAACCCCTGAAAAAGGGTATCCCAAAGGGACAGTATCTAAGAATTAGGAGGAATTGTAGCTCAGAAACCAAGTTCAAAATTGAGGCAGATAAATTAAAACAAAGATTTCGAGAAAGAGGATACTCAAACAAATGTTTAAAGAAGGCATATCAATATGCATTGGGATGTAATAGAACGGAATTATTGAATAAACCGCACAGAAAAAATACCCAAACATCGAATAATACATCTCCAAGATGTATTTTAACCTTTGGCTACGAGTCTGCCTCAATAAAAGAGATTATATCTAAACACTGGCATCTTTTAAGAAGTGACGAAGACTTGATGGATATCCTTCCACAAAAAATACCAATTGTTTATCGCAAAGGAAAAAATCTGAAAGATTCTTTAGTGCATAGCTTCTTTAAGGAGACAAAACATAATAAGACATGGCTTAATCCCCCACTAGGATGTTTTAAATGTGGGAATTGTAAATTCTGTAGATATATCAAACCCACAAAAATATACGAGCATCCGTGTAATGGGGCAAGATATGTTCTAAAGGACTTCTCAAATTGTTGCACTACAAGTGTAGTCTACGTGGCTACATGTTTATGTAAAAAAATCTATGTAGGAAAAACGCGACGCCAATTACGGAGACGGATTGGCGAGCATATCTATTCCATCAAGAAAGACCTTGACACCCCATTAGCACGCCATGTCAAAATCTTTCATGGCGGTAACAGTGAAGTTCTCACATTCACAGCCCTTGAGAAAGTACATCAAGGCCCTAGACAGGGAGACTTGGATAAAAAACTCCTTCAACACGAAGCCAAATGGATCTACAAGTTAAAAGCCTTATCACCAGAGGGATTAAATGAAGGTTTCACATTTTCACCCTTCATTTAAATTATCATGTTTTGGTTAGATACCAAATCTATGTAGCATGACTACCTATATAGCATAATTGACATGCTGTTATGACTAAATGACCATTCACTATTTTCCCTAGTTGGCACAATAATAATCTATACAATCTAGTTTGATTGTGTATATCATTTATTGTCAATATTCCATTAATGGCTGTTATACAGTCAGTACACTATTTGTCTCTTTCCCCATATATTTACATATAGGGCCCTCTCTATCACCAACTGAGAGCTTTCCCTATGTCTTGGATTCACCTTATATAACAGATATTCATCGATCTGTTTTTATGCACGATATCTATCCCACATTACACTTCCTTTGAGCACATGTATATACATAATACCAGTCAATATGGTTCCCCTGTACTTTATGTACATATTTATATATATATTTATTTTCTTTAGGGATTTACTACAGATCCACTATTTTTGATCCTTTGTTTCATTAATGGCTGTTATACAGTCAGTACATTATTATTTTTTCCCTTCCCCATATAATCACACTTGACCACATATAGGGCCCTCTCTATCACCAACTGAGAGCTTTCCCTATGTCTTGTATTCACCTTATATAACAGATGTTCATCGATCTGTTTTTATGCACTTTATTTATCCCTCATTACACTTCTTAGGAGCACATGTATATACGTAATACCAGTTAATATGGTTCCCCTATACTTTATGTACATATTTATATATATATTCAATTTCTTTAGCGATTCATTACAGATCCACTATTTTTATATCCTTTGTTGAATCACTTATATTTCACTTATTCTATTTTATTTTCCACTACAGCCTTTCCATGTCTCAGTCTGGAGGCCCCAATTTCATGTACTATTTGGGCTGTTTAATGACCATTTTTGTCATATTCTTTAATATCCTTCAATTTATATAGACTCCGTTTTCCTGTCTTTAGATTTCCATTATATTGTATCAATAGCGCAATAAGCGCTTCCTGGACACACTGCGCAAGTCCGGGTAGTGTCAATTGGTTGCCGTGGTGACGGCAACGTTTAAATAGAGGGCTAGACGGCCCATTATACTTTACCTTGAGAAAGACGTCCGAATGACGTCGAAACGCGTCGGCTCCTGATGACGTGGCATGCCTGACAGTGAAGGGCACGCCGGCGTCTCTCCAACTAACAGTATTGTACCTTAGACATCTAGAGTTTAAATGCTTTCCCTCCCTGTCCGTTTCCATATGAGTGAATGTTGTGGTAGTAGATGGAGCACATTATAGACGGTGTATACGAACTATAGAGCTATAGGTAATCTGTTGGTTCCTCATTACTCTCCTACAACCTCTTGTCTCCCATACTAAGACTGCATTTAATGAGGTGTGGGCTAAATAGAAGGGGAACAGCCTTAAGTGGTTATCATCTGTATATAACAGTCTTTTTGGTATGATAGCACTTCTATGATTAACTGTGCCAAAATTAATATTTTATGCCCTGACTATTTATCACAATAATATAGTTTAATGAGACTGTGGAAAATAATTATCCATATAGGAGAAATATATATATATTTATAGTAAACCAGAACACTCCAGGCTCTCTATATATAGTGCACCCCAAAAGATAAGGGCCACTTCTATACAATACATCAAGTAAACACCACATCATTTAAGTGATTTTAGAGATCCATCATTATCACAAGGACGGGACAATTTGTATTGGATAAGCTATCCATTTTTCTCTATGGAAATACTGTTAGTTGTGAACCTATATACCCCTCTATTAAGAGTTCAAAACTACATCAAGTGGTTATATGTTCACATGCAATTTAGCCTTTTTTATACATCTATTTCTCCAATCCAGGATTTTTTATATAGTATTGTTTTTATTAGATATCGCCGTTGTTACCCTTATTAATAAAGACTTTAGTTTTAAACTTTTTTCCCACCAATATATACCAATTGATTACAAAAGGGTAGTAAATACCTAGGGAACTTAGCATTCCTGTCATACATTGATTTATAGACCAGTGGTTCAATCCACATTAGGAAGCATTTGAAAATTACCAGTATTTTTACACAATACTTCCCTAAATTGACACTTAGGACTTGTATTGTACTTTTTAGGATTTATAGTCTAGAGTGAATATTGCATTCACCATGACGAATTTTTCGATTCATAATATAGATATTGAATCTCTCCTAAAAGAAGCTGAAGAAAGTTTCAGGGGCAACCCTCAGCCAACAGCTGAGGGTAATAAAGATATAAGACATATTTATGGAGATCTTTTAAAAATAATGAGAAAACAGGTACGTTCGGTATGGGAAATAAGTAGCCTACAAAACTACCTTAAAACAAGTATATTCCCAGAGGCCTAAGACTGCACCTCAACCCCGCAATTAATCTGAGTGATGAAACTTTTATAAACAAATGGAAGGATATTCTTCTTAAATGTTCATCTGAATTAATTAGTTTGATCATCGAGACAGAAAAACATAATCTGGAACTATTAAAACCTAAGATTGTATTATGCCAACAAGAATTCAACAAACTAAGTGACTCCACAGAGTATGAATCACTATGTAGAAAACTAAATGATAACATTGATAGATTCAAGAGAGATATTAAAGATCGGAAGCAGAAAAAATTCCTAAGAGATAAAACGGATTTCCAAACAAATAGAATTTTTAAAAAATTTCCTACCTCAACACCAATACAAAGAAATTCTGATATAAGTTCATCTGATTATGACAACTCTGATATAGATGAACATCCTCATAGTTCAAGAGGTAGACGACCTGCTATGCATTATAGAAGGGAGGCATACAATACAAGGAATTTTGCACAAACTAGAATGCCAAACCCTTATAACAATGAAGGTTTTTTAGAGGTAGGCCAGTTTCCTGTGAAAGGTCCCGAGAGGCGAGACCAAAGGAAAAAGAATTAAACACTGAGAAAAAACCCAACACAATAAGTCCAATGGAAGATCAGAATATGAAAATCATCAACCTATCAAAGTTTATTATAAATAATGATCATGAATCTGTATTGAAAAAAGGTCTTAGTTTTGTCCCAACATCAAGGTCTGACAAATTTACCCATATTAAGGATATCAATCTTTTTGCTCGAAAGTTGGCCTTACAGAAATTCTTCAAAAATAAACAAGATAAAGAACACATCAAGTTAGGTTTAAATAAAGAGGACATTGACACCTTTAAACTCCTATTGTCTCTATTAGAAGAGAATACCGGTACTGAGGCAGGAAACACATACGATACAAAAAGATGGAAAAATAAAAGTAATTTTACTCCCTTTCTAAAAGACTACTCCAATATCTGGGTATTCCTCCAACAGGTAACAATTGACATAGAAAGTTTAGATTTTTCTAAATTAAGAAAAACTTTTAACCTGACTAAAAAAGAATATCAAGCTCTAGATGAGCTAAAATCCTGTAAAGATATTCAAATCAAACAAGCGGATAAAGGAGGCAACCTTGTAATACTGAGCAATGATAAGTATAAAGAAATGTGCAATAGGATCTTGAATGACAGATCCACATATGAAGTATTAACTAAGAACCCAAATATGGAGTATAGATTAGCCTTAAAATCTATTTTAGAAAAAGCCAAAATGGAGAAAATTATTGACGAACATACATTCATGTTTCTCTTACCAAAATTTCCTTGCATCTCAACCTTCTATGCACTACCAAAAGTGCATAAACAAACAGTACCTATTCCTGGGAGGCCTATAGTATCAGGTACAGGAAACCTTTCATCTAATGCCAGCATTTTTGTGGATCATCATTTACGTGAGTTAGTACAAAATCTACCCTCATATGTACAAGATACTAATGACATACTAAAACAGCTTGAACATTTAATAGTGCCAAAGGACATCTGGCTAGCAACCATTGACGTTGAAGCACTGTACAGTAGTATACCCCATAATCTTGGTATTGCGGCAGTCAAACAATTTCTAAGTACAAAAAGTACTAACTTTGAGAAATTCAATAATTTTATTATTCAACTCCTAGAGTATGTCTTAAAATACAATTTCTTTCTGTTTAATGACAAATGGTTCCACCAGATAAAGGGAACCGCAATGGGCACTCCATGCGCCCCTAGCTACGCAAACCTCTTTCTAGGCAGTTGGGAGAAGAAGATCTTCTCAGAACCAGGGCTTGAATATCTTACTGCACATGCAATGATTTGGCGTCGCTATATAGACGATATATTCGTGATATGGGATGGAACAAAACTAGAATTTGAAACCCTCATGGATTCCCTAAATAAAAACGAGATGGGTTTGAGATTTACGCATGAAATCCATAGAACAGAGATCCCCTTTTTAGATCTCCTTATTCAAAAAGATAATGAAGGAAACATCTCAACTACCACGTTTAGAAAAAAGACAGCTGCAAATACGTTATTATCATGGGATAGCCAACACTTCGAACCCCTGAAAAAGGGTATCCCAAAGGGACAGTATCTAAGAATTAGGAGGAATTGTAGCTCAGAAACCAAGTTCAAAATTGAGGCAGATAAATTAAAACAAAGATTTCGAGAAAGAGGATACTCAAACAAATGTTTAAAGAAGGCATATCAATATGCATTGGGATGTAATAGAACGGAATTATTGAATAAACCGCACAGAAAAATACCCAAACATCGAATAATACATCTCCAAGATGTATTTTAACCTTTGGCTACGAGTCTGCCTCAATAAAAGAGATTATATCTAAACACTGGCATCTTTTAAGAAGTGACGAAGACTTGATGGATATCCTTCCACAAAAAATACCAATTGTTTATCGCAAAGGAAGAAATCTGAAAGATTCTTTAGTGCATAGCTTCTTTAAGGAGACAAAACATAATAAGACATGGCTTAATCCCCCACTAGGATGTTTTAAATGTGGGAATTGTAAATTCTGTAGATATATCAAACCCACAAAAATATACGAGCATCCGTGTAATGGGGCAAGATATGTTCTAAAGGACTTCTCAAATTGTTGCACTACAAGTGTAGTCTACGTGGCTACATGTTTATGTAAAAAAATCTATGTAGGAAAAACGCGACGCCAATTACGGAGACGGATTGGCGAGCATATCTATTCCATCAAGAAAGACCTTGACACCCCATTAGCACGCCATGTCAAAATCTTTCATGGCGGTAACAGTGAAGTTCTCACATTCACAGCCCTTGAGAAAGTACATCAAGGCCCTAGACAGGGAGACTTGGATAAAAAACTCCTTCAACACGAAGCCAAATGGATCTACAAGTTAAAAGCCTTATCACCAGAGGGATTAAATGAAGGTTTCACATTTTCACCCTTCATTTAAATTATCATGTTTTGGTTAGATACCAAATCTATGTAGCATGACTACCTATATAGCATAATTGACATGCTGTTATGACTAAATGACCATTCACTATTTTCCCTAGTTGGCACAATAATAATCTATACAATCTAGTTTGATTGTGTATATCATTTATTGTCAATATTCCATTAATGGCTGTTATACAGTCAGTACACTATTTGTCTCTTTCCCCATATATTTACATATAGGGCCCTCTCTATCACCAACTGAGAGCTTTCCCTATGTCTTGGATTCACCTTATATAACAGATGTTCATCGATCTGTTTTTATGCACTATATTTATCCCTCATTACACTTCCTTTGAGCACATGTATATACATAATACCAGTCAATATGGTTCCCCTGTACTTTATGTACATATTTATATATATATTTATTTTCTTTAGGGATTTACTACAGATCCACTATTTTTGATCCTTTGTTTCATTAATGGCTGTTATACAGTCAGTACATTATTATTTTTTCCCTTCCCCATATAATCACACTTGACCACATATAGGGCCCTCTCTATCACCAACTGAGAGCTTTCCCTATGTCTTGTATTCACCTTATATAACAGATGTTCATCGATCTGTTTTTATGCACTTTATTTATCCCTCATTACACTTCTTAGGAGCACATGTATATACGTAATACCAGTTAATATGGTTCCCCTATACTTTATGTACATATTTATATATATATTCAATTTCTTTAGCGATTCATTACAGATCCACTATTTTTATATCCTTTGTTGAATCACTTATATTTCACTTATTCTATTTTATTTTCCACTACAGCCTTTCCATGTCTCAGTCTGGAGGCCCCAATTTCATGTACTATTTGGGCTGTTTAATGACCATTTTTGTCATATTCTTTAATATCCTTCAATTTATATAGACTCCGTTTTCCTGTCTTTAGATTTCCATTATATTGTATCAATAGCGCAATAAGCGCTTCCTGGACACACTGCGCAAGTCCGGGTAGTGTCAATTGGTTGCCGTGGTGACGGCAACGTTTAAATAGAGGGCTAGACGGCCCATTATACTTTACCTTGAGAAAGACGTCCGAATGACGTCGAAACGCGTCGGCTCCTGATGACGTGGCATGCCTGACAGTGAAGGGCACGCCGGCGTCTCTCCAACTAACAGTATTGTACCTTAGACATCTAGAGTTTAAATGCTTTCCCTCCCTGTCCGTTTCCATATGAGTGAATGTTGTGGTAGTAGATGGAGCACATTATAGACGGTGTATACGAACTATAGAGCTATAGGTAATCTGTTGGTTCCTCATTACTCTCCTACAACCTCTTGTCTCCCATACTAAGACTGCATTTAATGAGGTGTGGGCTAAATAGAAGGGGAACAGCCTTAAGTGGTTATCATCTGTATATAACAGTCTTTTTGGTATGATAGCACTTCTATGATTAACTGTGCCAAAATTAATATTTTATGCCCTGACTATTTATCACAATAATATAGTTTAATGAGACTGTGGAAAATAATTATCCATATAGGAGAAATATATATATATTTATAGTAAACCAGAACACTCCAGGCTCTCTATATATAGTGCACCCCAAAAGATAAGGGCCACTTCTATACAATACATCAAGTAAACACCACATCATTTAAGTGATTTTAGAGATCCATCATTATCACAAGGACGGGACAATTTGTATTGGATAAGCTATCCATTTTTCTCTATGGAAATACTGTTAGTTGTGAACCTATATACCCCTCTATTAAGAGTTCAAAACTACATCAAGTGGTTATATGTTCACATGCAATTTAGCCTTTTTTATACATCTATTTCTCCAATCCAGGATTTTTTATATAGTATTGTTTTTATTAGATATCGCCGTTGTTACCCTTATTAATAAAGACTTTAGTTTTAAACTTTTTTCCCACCAATATATACCAATTGATTACAAAAGGGTAGTAAATACCTAGGGAACTTAGCATTCCTGTCATACCTTGATTTATAGACCAGTGGTTCAATCCACATTAGGAAGCATTTGAAAATTACCAGTATTTTTACACAATACTTCCCTAAATTGACACTTAGGACTTGTATTGTACTTTTTAGGATTTATAGTCTAGAGTGAATATTGCATTCACCATGACGAATTTTTCGATTCATAATATAGATATTGAATCTCTCCTAAAAGAAGCTGAAGAAAGTTTCAGGGGCAACCCTCAGCCAACAGCTGAGGGTAATAAAGATATAAGACATATTTATGGAGATCTTTTAAAAATAATGAGAAAACAGGTACGTTCGGTATGGGAAATAAGTAGCCTACAAAACTACCTTAAAAACAAGTATATTCCCAGAGGCCTAAGACTGCACCTCAACCCCGCAATTAATCTGAGTGATGAAACTTTTATAAACAAATGGAAGGATATTCTTCTTAAATGTTCATCTGAATTAATTAGTTTGATCATCGAGACAGAAAAACATAATCTGGAACTATTAAAACCTAAGATTGTATTATGCCAACAAGAATTCAACAAACTAAGTGACTCCACAGAGTATGAATCACTATGTAGAAAACTAAATGATAACATTGATAGATTCAAGAGAGATATTAAAGATCGGAAGCAGAAAAAATTCCTAAGAGATAAAACGGATTTCCAAACAAATAGAATTTTTAAAAAATTTCCTACCTCAACACCAATACAAAGAAATTCTGATATAAGTTCATCTGATTATGACAACTCTGATATAGATGAACATCCTCATAGTTCAAGAGGTAGACGACCTGCTATGCATTATAGAAGGGAGGCATACAATACAAGGAATTTTGCACAAACTAGAATGCCAAACCCTTATAACAATGAAGGTTTTTTAGAGGTAGGCCAGTTTCCTGTGAAAGGTCCCGAGAGGCGAGACCAAAGGAAAAAGAATTAAACACTGAGAAAAAACCCAACACAATAAGTCCAATGGAAGATCAGAATATGAAAATCATCAACCTATCAAAGTTTATTATAAATAATGATCATGAATCTGTATTGAAAAAAGGTCTTAGTTTTGTCCCAACATCAAGGTCTGACAAATTTACCCATATTAAGGATATCAATCTTTTTGCTCGAAAGTTGGCCTTACAGAAATTCTTCAAAAATAAACAAGATAAAGAACACATCAAGTTAGGTTTAAATAAAGAGGACATTGACACCTTTAAACTCCTATTGTCTCTATTAGAAGAGAATACCGGTACTGAGGCAGGAAACACATACGATACAAAAAGATGGAAAAATAAAAGTAATTTTACTCCCTTTCTAAAAGACTACTCCAATATCTGGGTATTCCTCCAACAGGTAACAATTGACATAGAAAGTTTAGATTTTTCTAAATTAAGAAAAACTTTTAACCTGACTAAAAAAGAATATCAAGCTCTAGATGAGCTAAAATCCTGTAAAGATATTCAAATCAAACAAGCGGATAAAGGAGGCAACCTTGTAATACTGAGCAATGATAAGTATAAAGAAATGTGCAATAGGATCTTGAATGACAGATCCACATATGAAGTATTAACTAAGAACCCAAATATGGAGTATAGATTAGCCTTAAAATCTATTTTAGAAAAAGCCAAAATGGAGAAAATTATTGACGAACATACATTCATGTTTCTCTTACCAAAATTTCCTTGCATCTCAACCTTCTATGCACTACCAAAAGTGCATAAACAAACAGTACCTATTCCTGGGAGGCCTATAGTATCAGGTACAGGAAACCTTTCATCTAATGCCAGCATTTTTGTGGATCATCATTTACGTGAGTTAGTACAAAATCTACCCTCATATGTACAAGATACTAATGACATACTAAAACAGCTTGAACATTTAATAGTGCCAAAGGACATCTGGCTAGCAACCATTGACGTTGAAGCACTGTACAGTAGTATACCCCATAATCTTGGTATTGCGGCAGTCAAACAATTTCTAAGTACAAAAAGTACTAACTTTGAGAAATTCAATAATTTTATTATTCAACTCCTAGAGTATGTCTTAAAATACAATTTCTTTCTGTTTAATGACAAATGGTTCCACCAGATAAAGGGAACCGCAATGGGCACTCCATGCGCCCCTAGCTACGCAAACCTCTTTCTAGGCAGTTGGGAGAAGAAGATCTTCTCAGAACCAGGGCTTGAATATCTTACTGCACATGCAATGATTTGGCGTCGCTATATAGACGATATATTCGTGATATGGGATGGAACAAAACTAGAATTTGAAACCCTCATGGATTCCCTAAATAAAAACGAGATGGGTTTGAGATTTACGCATGAAATCCATAGAACAGAGATCCCCTTTTTAGATCTCCTTATTCAAAAAGATAATGAAGGAAACATCTCAACTACCACGTTTAGAAAAAAGACAGCTGCAAATACGTTATTATCATGGGATAGCCAACACTTCGAACCCCTGAAAAAGGGTATCCCAAAGGGACAGTATCTAAGAATTAGGAGGAATTGTAGCTCAGAAACCAAGTTCAAAATTGAGGCAGATAAATTAAAACAAAGATTTCGAGAAAGAGGATACTCAAACAAATGTTTAAAGAAGGCATATCAATATGCATTGGGATGTAATAGAACGGAATTATTGAATAAACCGCACAGAAAAAATACCCAAACATCGAATAATACATCTCCAAGATGTATTTTAACCTTTGGCTACGAGTCTGCCTCAATAAAAGAGATTATATCTAAACACTGGCATCTTTTAAGAAGTGACGAAGACTTGATGGATATCCTTCCACAAAAAATACCAATTGTTTATCGCAAAGGAAAAAATCTGAAAGATTCTTTAGTGCATAGCTTCTTTAAGGAGACAAAACATAATAAGACATGGCTTAATCCCCCACTAGGATGTTTTAAATGTGGGAATTGTAAATTCTGTAGATATATCAAACCCACAAAAATATACGAGCATCCGTGTAATGGGGCAAGATATGTTCTAAAGGACTTCTCAAATTGTTGCACTACAAGTGTAGTCTACGTGGCTACATGTTTATGTAAAAAAATCTATGTAGGAAAAACGCGACGCCAATTACGGAGACGGATTGGCGAGCATATCTATTCCATCAAGAAAGACCTTGACACCCCATTAGCACGCCATGTCAAAATCTTTCATGGCGGTAACAGTGAAGTTCTCACATTCACAGCCCTTGAGAAAGTACATCAAGGCCCTAGACAGGGAGACTTGGATAAAAAACTCCTTCAACACGAAGCCAAATGGATCTACAAGTTAAAAGCCTTATCACCAGAAGGATTAAATGAAGGTTTCACATTTTCACCCTTCATTTAAATTATCATGTTTTGGTTAGATACCAAATCTATGTAGCATGACTACCTATATAGCATAATTGACATGCTGTTATGACTAAATGACCATTCACTATTTTCCCTAGTTGGCACAATAATAATCTATACAATCTAGTTTGATTGTGTATATCATTTATTGTCAATATTCCATTAATGGCTGTTATACAGTCAGTACACTATTTGTCTCTTTCCCCATATATTTACATATAGGGCCCTCTCTATCACCAACTGAGAGCTTTCCCTATGTCTTGGATTCACCTTATATAACAGATATTCATCGATCTGTTTTTATGCACGATATCTATCCCACATTACACTTCCTTTGAGCACATGTATATACATAATACCAGTCAATATGGTTCCCCTGTACTTTATGTACATATTTATATATATATTTATTTTCTTTAGGGATTTACTACAGATCCACTATTTTTGATCCTTTGTTTCATTAATGGCTGTTATACAGTCAGTACATTATTATTTTTTCCCTTCCCCATATAATCACACTTGACCACATATAGGGCCCTCTCTATCACCAACTGAGAGCTTTCCCTATGTCTTGTATTCACCTTATATAACAGATGTTCATCGATCTGTTTTTATGCACTTTATTTATCCCTCATTACACTTCTTAGGAGCACATGTATATACGTAATACCAGTTAATATGGTTCCCCTATACTTTATGTACATATTTATATATATATTCAATTTCTTTAGCGATTCATTACAGATCCACTATTTTTATATCCTTTGTTGAATCACTTATATTTCACTTATTCTATTTTATTTTCCACTACAGCCTTTCCATGTCTCAGTCTGGAGGCCCCAATTTCATGTACTATTTGGGCTGTTTAATGACCATTTTTGTCATATTCTTTAATATCCTTCAATTTATATAGACTCCGTTTTCCTGTCTTTAGATTTCCATTATATTGTATCAATAGCGCAATAAGCGCTTCCTGGACACACTGCGCAAGTCCGGGTAGTGTCAATTGGTTGCCGTGGTGACGGCAACGTTTAAATAGAGGGCTAGACGGCCCATTATACTTTACCTTGAGAAAGACGTCCGAAAGACGTCGAAACGCGTCGGCTCCTGATGACGTGGCATGCCTGACAGTGAAGGGCACGCCGGCGTCTCTCCAACTAACAGTATTGTACCTTAGACATCTAGAGTTTAAATGCTTTCCCTCCCTGTCCGTTTCCATATGAGTGAATGTTGTGGTAGTAGATGGAGCACATTATAGACGGTGTATACGAACTATAGAGCTATAGGTAATCTGTTGGTTCCTCATTACTCTCCTACAACCTCTTGTCTCCCATACTAAGACTGCATTTAATGAGGTGTGGGCTAAATAGAAGGGGAACAGCCTTAAGTGGTTATCATCTGTATATAACAGTCTTTTTGGTATGATAGCACTTCTATGATTAACTGTGCCAAAATTAATATTTTATGCCCTGACTATTTATCACAATAATATAGTTTAATGAGACTGTGGAAAATAATTATCCATATAGGAGAAATATATATATATTTATAGTAAACCAGAACACTCCAGGCTCTCTATATATAGTGCACCCCAAAAGATAAGGGCCACTTCTATACAATACATCAAGTAAACACCACATCATTTAAGTGATTTTAGAGATCCATCATTATCACAAGGACGGGACAATTTGTATTGGATAAGCTATCCATTTTTCTCTATGGA
Source organism: Discoglossus pictus (assembly GCA_027410445.1). NCBI lineage: Eukaryota > Metazoa > Chordata > Amphibia > Anura > Alytidae > Discoglossus > Discoglossus pictus. Next base: position 91,786,005 of record CM050170.1, on the reverse strand, counting down.
AATACTGTTAGTTGTGAACCTATATACCCCTCTATTAAGAGTTCAAAACTACATCAAGTGGTTATATGTTCACATGCAATTTAGCCTTTTTTATACATCTATTTCTCCAATCCAGGATTTTTTATATAGTATTGTTTTTATTAGATATCGCCGTTGTTACCCTTATTAATAAAGACTTTAGTTTTAAACTTTTTTCCCACCAATATATACCAATTGATTACAAAAGGGTAGTAAATACCTAGGGAACTTAGCATTCCTGTCATACCTTGATTTATAGACCAGTGGTTCAATCCACATTAGGAAGCATTTGAAAATTACCAGTATTTTTACACAATACTTCCCTAAATTGACACTTAGGACTTGTATTGTACTTTTTAGGATTTATAGTCTAGAGTGAATATTGCATTCACCATGACGAATTTTTCGATTCATAATATAGATATTGAATCTCTCCTAAAAGAAGCTGAAGAAAGTTTCAGGGGCAACCCTCAGCCAACAGCTGAGGGTAATAAAGATATAAGACATATTTATGGAGATCTTTTAAAAATAATGAGAAAACAGGTACGTTCGGTATGGGAAATAAGTAGCCTACAAAACTACCTTAAAAACAAGTATATTCCCAGAGGCCTAAGACTGCACCTCAACCCCGCAATTAATCTGAGTGATGAAACTTTTATAAACAAATGGAAGGATATTCTTCTTAAATGTTCATCTGAATTAATTAGTTTGATCATCGAGACAGAAAAACATAATCTGGAACTATTAAAACCTAAGATTGTATTATGCCAACAAGAATTCAACAAACTAAGTGACTCCACAGAGTATGAATCACTATGTAGAAAACTAAATGATAACATTGATAGATTCAAGAGAGATATTAAAGATCGGAAGCAGAAAAAATTCCTAAGAGATAAAACGGATTTCCAAACAAATAGAATTTTTAAAAAATTTCCTACCTCAACACCAATACAAAGAAATTCTGATATAAGTTCATCTGATTATGACAACTCTGATATAGATGAACATCCTCATAGTTCAAGAGGTAGACGACCTGCTATGCATTATAGAAGGGAGGCATACAATACAAGGAATTTTGCACAAACTAGAATGCCAAACCCTTATAACAATGAAGGTTTTTTAGAGGTAGGCCAGTTTCCTGTGAAAGGTCCCGAGAGGCGAGACCAAAGGAAAAAGAATTAAACACTGAGAAAAAACCCAACACAATAAGTCCAATGGAAGATCAGAATATGAAAATCATCAACCTATCAAAGTTTATTATAAATAAGGATCATGAATCTGTATTGAAAAAAGGTCTTAGTTTTGTCCCAACATCAAGGTCTGACAAATTTACCCATATTAAGGATATCAATCTTTTTGCTCGAAAGTTGGCCTTACAGAAATTCTTCAAAAATAAACAAGATAAAGAACACATCAAGTTAGGTTTAAATAAAGAGGACATTGACACCTTTAAACTCCTATTGTCTCTATTAGAAGAGAATACCGGTACTGAGGCAGGAAACACATACGATACAAAAAGATGGAAAAATAAAAGTAATTTTACTCCCTTTCTAAAAGACTACTCCAATATCTGGGTATTCCTCCAACAGGTAACAATTGACATAGAAAGTTTAGATTTTTCTAAATTAAGAAAAACTTTTAACCTGACTAAAAAAGAATATCAAGCTCTAGATGAGCTAAAATCCTGTAAAGATATTCAAATCAAACAAGCGGATAAAGGAGGCAACCTTGTAATACTGAGCAATGATAAGTATAAAGAAATGTGCAATAGGATCTTGAATGACAGATCCACATATGAAGTATTAACTAAGAACCCAAATATGGAGTATAGATTAGCCTTAAAATCTATTTTAGAAAAAGCCAAAATGGAGAAAATTATTGACGAACATACATTCATGTTTCTCTTACCAAAATTTCCTTGCATCTCAACCTTCTATGCACTACCAAAAGTGCATAAACAAACAGTACCTATTCCTGGGAGGCCTATAGTATCAGGTACAGGAAACCTTTCATCTAATGCCAGCATTTTTGTGGATCATCATTTACGTGAGTTAGTACAAAATCTACCCTCATATGTACAAGATACTAATGACATACTAAAACAGCTTGAACATTTAATAGTGCCAAAGGACATCTGGCTAGCAACCATTGACGTTGAAGCACTGTACAGTAGTATACCCCATAATCTTGGTATTGCGGCAGTCAAACAATTTCTAAGTACAAAAAGTACTAACTTTGAGAAATTCAATAATTTTATTATTCAACTCCTAGAGTATGTCTTAAAATACAATTTCTTTCTGTTTAATGACAAATGGTTCCACCAGATAAAGGGAACCGCAATGGGCACTCCATGCGCCCCTAGCTACGCAAACCTCTTTCTAGGCAGTTGGGAGAAGAAGATCTTCTCAGAACCAGGGCTTGAATATCTTACTGCACATGCAATGATTTGGCGTCGCTATATAGACGATATATTCGTGATATGGGATGGAACAAAACTAGAATTTGAAACCCTCATGGATTCCCTAAATAAAAACGAGATGGGTTTGAGATTTACGCATGAAATCCATAGAACAGAGATCCCCTTTTTAGATCTCCTTATTCAAAAAGATAATGAAGGAAACATCTCAACTACCACGTTTAGAAAAAAGACAGCTGCAAATACGTTATTATCATGGGATAGCCAACACTTCGAACCCCTGAAAAAGGGTATCCCAAAGGGACAGTATCTAAGAATTAGGAGGAATTGTAGCTCAGAAACCAAGTTCAAAATTGAGGCAGATAAATTAAAACAAAGATTTCGAGAAAGAGGATACTCAAACAAATGTTTAAAGAAGGCATATCAATATGCATTGGGATGTAATAGAACGGAATTATTGAATAAACCGCACAGAAAAAATATCCAAACATCGAATAATACATCTCCAAGATGTATTTTAACCTTTGGCTACGAGTCTGCCTCAATAAAAGAGATTATATCTAAACACTGGCATCTTTTAAGAAGTGACGAAGACTTGATGGATATCCTTCCACAAAAAATACCAATTGTTTATCGCAAAGGAAAAAATCTGAAAGATTCTTTAGTGCATAGCTTCTTTAAGGAGACAAAACATAATAAGACATGGCTTAATCCCCCACTAGGATGTTTTAAATGTGGGAATTGTAAATTCTGTAGATATATCAAACCCACAAAAATATACGAGCATCCGTGTAATGGGGCAAGATATGTTCTAAAGGACTTCTCAAATTGTTGCACTACAAGTGTAGTCTACGTGGCTACATGTTTATGTAAAAAAATCTATGTAGGAAAAACGCGACGCCAATTACGGAGACGGATTGGCGAGCATATCTATTCCATCAAGAAAGACCTTGACACCCCATTAGCACGCCATGTCAAAATCTTTCATGGCGGTAACAGTGAAGTTCTCACATTCACAGCCCTTGAGAAAGTACATCAAGGCCCTAGACAGGGAGACTTGGATAAAAAACTCCTTCAACACGAAGCCAAATGGATCTACAAGTTAAAAGCCTTATCACCAGAGGGATTAAATGAAGGTTTCACATTTTCACCCTTCATTTAAATTATCATGTTTTGGTTAGATACCAAATCTATGTAGCATGACTACCTATATAGCATAATTGACATGCTGTTATGACTAAATGACCATTCACTATTTTCCCTAGTTGGCACAATAATAATCTATACAATCTAGTTTGATTGTGTATATCATTTATTGTCAATATTCCATTAATGGCTGTTATACAGTCAGTACACTATTTGTCTCTTTCCCCATATATTTACATATAGGGCCCTCTCTATCACCAACTGAGAGCTTTCCCTATGTCTTGGATTCACCTTATATAACAGATATTCATCGATCTGTTTTTATGCACGATATCTATCCCACATTACACTTCCTTTGAGCACATGCATATACATAATACCAGTCAATATGGTTCCCCTGTACTTTATGTACATATTTATATATATATTTATTTTCTTTAGGGATTTACTACAGATCCACTATTTTTGATCCTTTGTTTCATTAATGGCTGTTATACAGTCAGTACATTATTATTTTTTCCCTTCCCCATATAATCACACTTGACCACATATAGGGCCCTCTCTATCACCAACTGAGAGCTTTCCCTATGTCTTGTATTCACCTTATATAACAGATGTTCATCGATCTGTTTTTATGCACTTTATTTATCCCTCATTACACTTCTTAGGAGCACATGTATATACGTAATACCAGTTAATATGGTTCCCCTATACTTTATGTACATATTTATATATATATTCAATTTCTTTAGCGATTCATTACAGATCCACTATTTTTATATCCTTTGTTGAATCACTTATATTTCACTTATTCTATTTTATTTTCCACTACAGCCTTTCCATGTCTCAGTCTGGAGGCCCCAATTTCATGTACTATTTGGGCTGTTTAATGACCATTTTTGTCATATTCTTTAATATCCTTCAATTTATATAGACTCCGTTTTCCTGTCTTTAGATTTCCATTATATTGTATCAATAGCGCAATAAGCGCTTCCTGGACACACTGCGCAAGTCCGGGTAGTGTCAATTGGTTGCCGTGGTGACGGCAACGTTTAAATAGAGGGCTAGACGGCCCATTATACTTTACCTTGAGAAAGACGTCCGAATGACGTCGAAACGCGTCGGCTCCTGATGACGTGGCATGCCTGACAGTGAAGGGCACGCCGGCGTCTCTCCAACTAACAGTATTGTACCTTAGACATCTAGAGTTTAAATGCTTTCCCTCCCTGTCCGTTTCCATATGAGTGAATGTTGTGGTAGTAGATGGAGCACATTATAGACGGTGTATACGAACTATAGAGCTATAGGTAATCTGTTGGTTCCTCATTACTCTCCTACAACCTCTTGTCTCCCATACTAAGACTGCATTTAATGAGGTGTGGGCTAAATAGAAGGGGAACAGCCTTAAGTGGTTATCATCTGTATATAACAGTCTTTTTGGTATGATAGCACTTCTATGATTAACTGTGCCAAAATTAATATTTTATGCCCTGACTATTTATCACAATAATATAGTTTAATGAGACTGTGGAAAATAATTATCCATATAGGAGAAATATATATATATTTATAGTAAACCAGAACACTCCAGGCTCTCTATATATAGTGCACCCCAAAAGATAAGGGCCACTTCTATACAATACATCAAGTAAACACCACATCATTTAAGTGATTTTAGAGATCCATCATTATCACAAGGACGGGACAATTTGTATTGGATAAGCTATCCATTTTTCTCTATGGAAATACTGTTAGTTGTGAACCTATATACCCCTCTATTAAGAGTTCAAAACTACATCAAGTGGTTATATGTTCACATGCAATTTAGCCTTTTTTATACATCTATTTCTCCAATCCAGGATTTTTTATATAGTATTGTTTTTATTAGATATCGCCGTTGTTACCCTTATTAATAAAGACTTTAGTTTTAAACTTTTTTCCCACCAATATATACCAATTGATTACAAAAGGGTAGTAAATACCTAGGGAACTTAGCATTCCTGTCATACCTTGATTTATAGACCAGTGGTTCAATCCACATTAGGAAGCATTTGAAAATTACCAGTATTTTTACACAATACTTCCCTAAATTGACACTTAGGACTTGTATTGTACTTTTTAGGATTTATAGTCTAGAGTGAATATTGCATTCACCATGACGAATTTTTCGATTCATAATATAGATATTGAATCTCTCCTAAAAGAAGCTGAAGAAAGTTTCAGGGGCAACCCTCAGCCAACAGCTGAGGGTAATAAAGATATAAGACATATTTATGGAGATCTTTTAAAAATAATGAGAAAACAGGTACGTTCGGTATGGGAAATAAGTAGCCTACAAAACTACCTTAAAAACAAGTATATTCCCAGAGGCCTAAGACTGCACCTCAACCCCGCAATTAATCTGAGTGATGAAACTTTTATAAACAAATGGAAGGATATTCTTCTTAAATGTTCATCTGAATTAATTAGTTTGATCATCGAGACAGAAAAACATAATCTGGAACTATTAAAACCTAAGATTGTATTATGCCAACAAGAATTCAACAAACTAAGTGACTCCACAGAGTATGAATCACTATGTAGAAAACTAAATGATAACATTGATAGATTCAAGAGAGATATTAAAGATCGGAAGCAGAAAAAATTCCTAAGAGATAAAACGGATTTCCAAACAAATAGAATTTTTAAAAAATTTCCTACCTCAACACCAATACAAAGAAATTCTGATATAAGTTCATCTGATTATGACAACTCTGATATAGATGAACATCCTCATAGTTCGAAAGGTAGACGACCTGCTATGCATTATAGAAGGGAGGCATACAATACAAGGAATTTTGCACAAACTAGAATGCCAAACCCTTATAACAATGAAGGTTTTTTAGAGGTAGGCCAGTTTCCTGTGAAAGGTCCCGAGAGGCGAGACCAAAGGAAAAAGAATTAAACACTGAGAAAAAACCCAACACAATAAGTCCAATGGAAGATCAGAATATGAAAATCATCAACCTATCAAAGTTTATTATAAATAAGGATCATGAATCTGTATTGAAAAAAGGTCTTAGTTTTGTCCCAACATCAAGGTCTGACAAATTTACCCATATTAAGGATATCAATCTTTTTGCTCGAAAGTTGGCCTTACAGAAATTCTTCAAAAATAAACAAGATAAAGAACACATCAAGTTAGGTTTAAATAAAGAGGACATTGACACCTTTAAACTCCTATTGTCTCTATTAGAAGAGAATACCGGTACTGAGGCAGGAAACACATACGATACAAAAAGATGGAAAAATAAAAGTAATTTTACTCCCTTTCTAAAAGACTACTCCAATATCTGGGTATTCCTCCAACAGGTAACAATTGACATAGAAAGTTTAGATTTTTCTAAATTAAGAAAAACTTTTAACCTGACTAAAAAAGAATATCAAGCTCTAGATGAGCTAAAATCCTGTAAATATATTCAAATCAAACAAGCGGATAAAGGAGGCAACCTTGTAATACTGAGCAATGATAAGTATAAAGAAATGTGCAATAGGATCTTGAATGACAGATCCACATATGAAGTATTAACTAAGAACCCAAATATGGAGTATAGATTAGCCTTAAAATCTATTTTAGAAAAAGCCAAAATGGAGAAAATTATTGACGAACATACATTCATGTTTCTCTTACCAAAATTTCCTTGCATCTCAACCTTCTATGCACTACCAAAAGTGCATAAACAAACAGTACCTATTCCTGGGAGGCCTATAGTATCAGGTACAGGAAACCTTTCATCTAATGCCAGCATTTTTGTGGATCATCATTTACGTGAGTTAGTACAAAATCTACCCTTATATGTACAAGATACTAATGACATACTAAAACAGCTTGAACATTTAATAGTGCCAAAGGACATCTGGCTAGCAACCATTGACGTTGAAGCACTGTACAGTAGTATACCCCATAATCTTGGTATTGCGGCAGTCAAACAATTTCTAAGTACAAAAAGTACTAACTTTGAGAAATTCAATAATTTTATTATTCAACTCCTAGAGTATGTCTTAAAATACAATTTCTTTCTGTTTAATGACAAATGGTTCCACCAGATAAAGGGAACCGCAATGGGCACTCCATGCGCCCCTAGCTACGCAAACCTCTTTCTAGGCAGTTGGGAGAAGAAGATCTTCTCAGAACCAGGGCTTGAATATCTTACTGCACATGCAATGATTTGGCGTCGCTATATAGACGATATATTCGTGATATGGGATGGAACAAAACTAGAATTTGAAACCCTCATGGATTCCCTAAATAAAAACGAGATGGGTTTGAGATTTACGCATGAAATCCATAGAACAGAGATCCCCTTTTTAGATCTCCTTATTCAAAAAGATAATGAAGGAAACATCTCAACTACCACGTTTAGAAAAAAGACAGCTGCAAATACGTTATTATCATGGGATAGCCAACACTTCGAACCCCTGAAAAAGGGTATCCCAAAGGGACAGTATCTAAGAATTAGGAGGAATTGTAGCTCAGAAACCAAGTTCAAAATTGAGGCAGATAAATTAAAACAAAGATTTCGAGAAAGAGGATACTCAAACAAATGTTTAAAGAAGGCATATCAATATGCATTGGGATGTAATAGAACGGAATTATTGAATAAACCGCACAGAAAAAATACCCAAACATCGAATAATACATCTCCAAGATGTATTTTAACCTTTGGCTACGAGTCTGCCTCAATAAAAGAGATTATATCTAAACACTGGCATCTTTTAAGAAGTGACGAAGACTTGATGGATATCCTTCCACAAAAAATACCAATTGTTTATCGCAAAGGAAAAAATCTGAAAGATTCTTTAGTGCATAGCTTCTTTAAGGAGACAAAACATAATAAGACATGGCTTAATCCCCCACTAGGATGTTTTAAATGTGGGAATTGTAAATTCTGTAGATATATCAAACCCACAAAAATATACGAGCATCCGTGTAATGGGGCAAGATATGTTCTAAAGGACTTCTCAAATTGTTGCACTACAAGTGTAGTCTACGTGGCTACATGTTTATGTAAAAAAATCTATGTAGGAAAAACGCGACGCCAATTACGGAGACGGATTGGCGAGCATATCTATTCCATCAAGAAAGACCTTGACACCCCATTAGCACGCCATGTCAAAATCTTTCATGGCGGTAACAGTGAAGTTCTCACATTCACAGCCCTTGAGAAAGTACATCAAGGCCCTAGACAGGGAGACTTGGATAAAAAACTCCTTCAACACGAAGCCAAATGGATCTACAAGTTAAAAGCCTTATCACCAGAGGGATTAAATGAAGGTTTCACATTTTCACCCTTCATTTAAATTATCATGTTTTGGTTAGATACCAAATCTATGTAGCATGACTACCTATATAGCATAATTGACATGCTGTTATGACTAAATGACCATTCACTATTTTCCCTAGTTGGCACAATAATAATCTATACAATCTAGTTTGATTGTGTATATCATTTATTGTCAATATTCCATTAATGGCTGTTATACAGTCAGTACACTATTTGTCTCTTTCCCCATATATTTACATATAGGGCCCTCTCTATCACCAACTGAGAGCTTTCCCTATGTCTTGGATTCACCTTATATAACAGATATTCATCGATCTGTTTTTATGCACGATATCTATCCCACATTACACTTCCTTTGAGCACATGCATATACATAATACCAGTCAATATGGTTCCCCTGTACTTTATGTACATATTTATATATATATTTATTTTCTTTAGGGATTTACTACAGATCCACTATTTTTGATCCTTTGTTTCATTAATGGCTGTTATACAGTCAGTACATTATTATTTTTTCCCTTCCCCATATAATCACACTTGACCACATATAGGGCCCTCTCTATCACCAACTGAGAGCTTTCCCTATGTCTTGTATTCACCTTATATAACAGATGTTCATCGATCTGTTTTTATGCACTTTATTTATCCCTCATTACACTTCTTAGGAGCACATGTATATACGTAATACCAGTTAATATGGTTCCCCTATACTTTATGTACATATTTATATATATATTCAATTTCTTTAGCGATTCATTACAGATCCACTATTTTTATATCCTTTGTTGAATCACTTATATTTCACTTATTCTATTTTATTTTCCACTACAGCCTTTCCATGTCTCAGTCTGGAGGCCCCAATTTCATGTACTATTTGGGCTGTTTAATGACCATTTTTGTCATATTCTTTAATATCCTTCAATTTATATAGACTCCGTTTTCCTGTCTTTAGATTTCCATTATATTGTATCAATAGCGCAATAAGCGCTTCCTGGACACACTGCGCAAGTCCGGGTAGTGTCAATTGGTTGCCGTGGTGACGGCAACGTTTAAATAGAGGGCTAGACGGCCCATTATACTTTACCTTGAGAAAGACGTCCGAATGACGTCGAAACGCGTCGGCTCCTGATGACGTGGCATGCCTGACAGTGAAGGGCACGCCGGCGTCTCTCCAACTAACAGTATTGTACCTTAGACATCTAGAGTTTAAATGCTTTCCCTCCCTGTCCGTTTCCATATGAGTGAATGTTGTGGTAGTAGATGGAGCACATTATAGACGGTGTATACGAACTATAGAGCTATAGGTAATCTGTTGGTTCCTCATTACTCTCCTACAACCTCTTGTCTCCCATACTAAGACTGCATTTAATGAGGTGTGGGCTAAATAGAAGGGGAACAGCCTTAAGTGGTTATCATCTGTATATAACAGTCTTTTTGGTATGATAGCACTTCTATGATTAACTGTGCCAAAATTAATATTTTATGCCCTGACTATTTATCACAATAATATAGTTTAATGAGACTGTGGAAAATAATTATCCATATAGGAGAAATATATATATATTTATAGTAAACCAGAACACTCCAGGCTCTCTATATATAGTGCACCCCAAAAGATAAGGGCCACTTCTATACAATACATCAAGTAAACACCACATCATTTAAGTGATTTTAGAGATCCATCATTATCACAAGGACGGGACAATTTGTATTGGATAAGCTATCCATTTTTCTCTATGGAAATACTGTTAGTTGTGAACCTATATACCCCTCTATTAAGAGTTCAAAACTACATCAAGTGGTTATATGTTCACATGCAATTTAGCCTTTTTTATACATCTATTTCTCCAATCCAGGATTTTTTATATAGTATTGTTTTTATTAGATATCGCCGTTGTTACCCTTATTAATAAAGACTTTAGTTTTAAACTTTTTTCCCACCAATATATACCAATTGATTACAAAAGGGTAGTAAATACCTAGGGAACTTAGCATTCCTGTCATACCTTGATTTATAGACCAGTGGTTCAATCCACATTAGGAAGCATTTGAAAATTACCAGTATTTTTACACAATACTTCCCTAAATTGACACTTAGGACTTGTATTGTACTTTTTAGGATTTATAGTCTAGAGTGAATATTGCATTCACCATGACGAATTTTTCGATTCATAATATAGATATTGAATCTCTCCTAAAAGAAGCTGAAGAAAGTTTCAGGGGCAACCCTCAGCCAACAGCTGAGGGTAATAAAGATATAAGACATATTTATGGAGATCTTTTAAAAATAATGAGAAAACAGGTACGTTCGGTATGGGAAATAAGTAGCCTACAAAACTACCTTAAAAACAAGTATATTCCCAGAGGCCTAAGACTGCACCTCAACCCCGCAATTAATCTGAGTGATGAAACTTTTATAAACAAATGGAAGGATATTCTTCTTAAATGTTCATCTGAATTAATTAGTTTGATCATCGAGACAGAAAAACATAATCTGGAACTATTAAAACCTAAGATTGTATTATGCCAACAAGAATTCAACAAACTAAGTGACTCCACAGAGTATGAATCACTATGTAGAAAACTAAATGATAACATTGATAGATTCAAGAGAGATATTAAAGATCGGAAGCAGAAAAAATTCCTAAGAGATAAAACGGATTTCCAAACAAATAGAATTTTTAAAAAATTTCCTACCTCAACACCAATACAAAGAAATTCTGATATAAGTTCATCTGATTATGACAACTCTGATATAGATGAACATCCTCATAGTTCAAGAGGTAGACGACCTGCTATGCATTATAGAAGGGAGGCATACAATACAAGGAATTTTGCACAAACTAGAATGCCAAACCCTTATAACAATGAAGGTTTTTTAGAGGTAGGCCAGTTTCCTGTGAAAGGTCCCGAGAGGCGAGACCAAAGGAAAAAGAATTAAACACTGAGAAAAAACCCAACACAATAAGTCCAATGGAAGATCAGAATATGAAAATCATCAACCTATCAAAGTTTATTATAAATAAGGATCATGAATCTGTATTGAAAAAAGGTCTTAGTTTTGTCCCAACATCAAGGTCTGACAAATTTACCCATATTAAGGATATCAATCTTTTTGCTCGAAAGTTGGCCTTACAGAAATTCTTCAAAAATAAACAAGATAAAGAACACATCAAGTTAGGTTTAAATAAAGAGGACATTGACACCTTTAAACTCCTATTGTCTCTATTAGAAGAGAATACCGGTACTGAGGCAGGAAACACATACGATACAAAAAGATGGAAAAATAAAAGTAATTTTACTCCCTTTCTAAAAGACTACTCCAATATCTGGGTATTCCTCCAACAGGTAACAATTGACATAGAAAGTTTAGATTTTTCTAAATTAAGAAAAACTTTTAACCTGACTAAAAAAGAATATCAAGCTCTAGATGAGCTAAAATCCTGTAAAGATATTCAAATCAAACAAGCGGATAAAGGAGGCAACCTTGTAATACTGAGCAATGATAAGTATAAAGAAATGTGCAATAGGATCTTGAATGACAGATCCACATATGAAGTATTAACTAAGAACCCAAATATGGAGTATAGATTAGCCTTAAAATCTATTTTAGAAAAAGCCAAAATGGAGAAAATTATTGACGAACATACATTCATGTTTCTCTTACCAAAATTTCCTTGCATCTCAACCTTCTATGCACTACCAAAAGTGCATAAACAAACAGTACCTATTCCTGGGAGGCCTATAGTATCAGGTACAGGAAACCTTTCATCTAATGCCAGCATTTTTGTGGATCATCATTTACGTGAGTTAGTACAAAATCTACCCTCATATGTACAAGATACTAATGACATACTAAAACAGCTTGAACATTTAATAGTGCCAAAGGACATCTGGCTAGCAAACATTGACGTTGAAGCACTGTACAGTAGTATACCCCATAATCTTGGTATTGCGGCAGTCAAACAATTTCTAAGTACAAAAAGTACTAACTTTGAGAAATTCAATAATTTTATTATTCAACTCCTAGAGTATGTCTTAAAATACAATTTCTTTCTGTTTAATGACAAATGGTTCCACCAGAAAAAGGGAACCGCAATGGGCACTCCATGCGCCCCTAGCTACGCAAACCTCTTTCTAGGCAGTTGGGAGAAGAAGATCTTCTCAGAACCAGGGCTTGAATATCTTACTGCACATGCAATGATTTGGCGTCGCTATATATACGATATATTCGTGATATGGGATGGAACAAAACTAGAATTTGAAACCCTCATGGATTCCCTAAATAAAAACGAGATGGGTTTGAGATTTACGCATGAAATCCATAGAACAGAGATCCCCTTTTTAGATCTCCTTATTCAAAAAGATAATGAAGGAAACATCTCAACTACCACGTTTAGAAAAAAGACAGCTGCAAATACGTTATTATCATGGGATAGCCAACACTTCGAACCCCTGAAAAAGGGTATCCCAAAGGGACAGTATCTAAGAATTAGGAGGAATTGTAGCTCAGAAACCAAGTTCAAAATTGAGGCAGATAAATTAAAACAAAGATTTCGAGAAAGAGGATACTCAAACAAATGTTTAAAGAAGGCATATCAATATGCATTGGGATGTAATAGAACGGAATTATTGAATAAACCGCACAGAAAAAATACCCAAACATCGAATAATACATCTCCAAGATGTATTTTAACCTTTGGCTACGAGTCTGCCTCAATAAAAGAGATTATATCTAAACACTGGCATCTTTTAAGAAGTGACGAAGACTTGATGGATATCCTTCCACAAAAAATACCAATTGTTTATCGCAAAGGAAAAAATCTGAAAGATTCTTTAGTGCATAGCTTCTTTAAGGAGACAAAACATAATAAGACATGGCTTAATCCCCCACTAGGATGTTTTAAATGTGGGAATTGTAAATTCTGTAGATATATCAAACCCACAAAAATATACGAGCATCCGTGTAATGGGGCAAGATATGTTCTAAAGGACTTCTCAAATTGTTGCACTACAAGTGTAGTCTACGTGGCTACATGTTTATGTAAAAAAATCTATGTAGGAAAAACGCGACGCCAATTACGGAGACGGATTGGCGAGCATATCTATTCCATCAAGAAAGACCTTGACACCCCATTAGCACGCCATGTCAAAATCTTTCATGGCGGTAACAGTGAAGTTCTCACATTCACAGCCCTTGAGAAAGTACATCAAGGCCCTAGACAGGGAGACTTGGATAAAAAACTCCTTCAACACGAAGCCAAATGGATCTACAAGTTAAAAGCCTTATCACCAGAGGGATTAAATGAAGGTTTCACATTTTCACCCTTCATTTAAATTATCATGTTTTGGTTAGATACCAAATCTATGTAGCATGACTACCTATATAGCATAATTGACATGCTGTTATGACTAAATGACCATTCACTATTTTCCCTAGTTGGCACAATAATAATCTATACAATCTAGTTTGATTGTGTATATCATTTATTGTCAATATTCCATTAATGGCTGTTATACAGTCAGTACACTATTTGTCTCTTTCCCCATATATTTACATATAGGGCCCTCTCTATCACCAACTGAGAGCTTTCCCTATGTCTTGGATTCACCTTATATAACAGATATACATCGATCTGTTTTTATGCACGATATCTATCCCACATTACACTTCCTTTGAGCACATGTATATACATAATACCAGTCAATATGGTTCCCCTGTACTTTATGTACATATTTATATATATATTTATTTTCTTTAGGGATTTACTACAGATCCACTATTTTTGATCCTTTGTTTCATTAATGGCTGTTATACAGTCAGTACATTATTATTTTTTCCCTTCCCCATATAATCACACTTGACCACATATAGGGCCCTCTCTATCACCAACTGAGAGCTTTCCCTATGTCTTGGATTCACCTTATATAACAGATGTTCATCGATCTGTTTTTATGCACTTTATTTATCCCTCATTACACTTCTTAGGAGCACATGTATATACGTAATACCAGTTAATATGGTTCCCCTATACTTTATGTACATATTTATATATATATTCAATTTCTTTAGCGATTCATTACAGATCCACTATTTTTATATCCTTTGTTGAATCACTTATATTTCACTTATTCTATTTTATTTTCCACTACAGCCTTTCCATGTCTCAGTCTGGAGGCCCCAATTTCATGTACTATTTGGGCTGTTTAATGACCATTTTTGTCATATTCTTTAATATCCTTCAATTTATATAGACTCCGTTTTCCTGTCTTTAGATTTCCATTATATTGTATCAATAGCGCAATAAGCGCTTCCTGGACACACTGCGCAAGTCCGGGTAGTGTCAATTGGTTGCCGTGGTGACGGCAACGTTTAAATAGAGGGCTAGACGGCCCATTATACTTTACCTTGAGAAAGACGTCCGAATGACGTCGAAACGCGTCGGCTCCTGATGACGTGGCATGCCTGACAGTGAAGGGCACGCCGGCGTCTCTCCAACTAACAGTATTGTACCTTAGACATCTAGAGTTTGAATGCTTTCCCTCCCTGTCCGTTTCCATATGAGTGAATGTTGTGGTAGTAGATGGAGCACATTATAGACGGTGTATACGAACTATAGAGCTATAGGTAATCTGTTGGTTCCTCATTACTCTCCTACAACCTCTTGTCTCCCATACTAAGACTGCATTTAATGAGGTGTGGGCTAAATAGAAGGGGAACAGCCTTAAGTGGTTATCATCTGTATATAACAGTCTTTTTGGTATGATAGCACTTCTATGATTAACTGTGCCAAAATTAATATTTTATGCCCTGACTATTTATCACAATAATATAGTTTAATGAGACTGTGGAAAATAATTATCCATATAGGAGAAATATATATATATTTATAGTAAACCAGAACACTCCAGGCTCTCTATATATAGTGCACCCCAAAAGATAAGGGCCACTTCTATACAATACATCAAGTAAACACCACATCATTTAAGTGATTTTAGAGATCCATCATTATCACAAGGACGGGACAATTTGTATTGGATAAGCTATCCATTTTTCTCTATGGAAATACTGTTAGTTGTGAACCTATATACCCCTCTATTAGGAGTTCAAAACTACATCAAGTGGTTATATGTTCACATGCAATTTAGCCTTTTTTATACATCTATTTCTCCAATCCAGGATTTTTTATATAGTATTGTTTTTATTAGATATCGCCGTTGTTACCCTTATTAATAAAGACTTTAGTTTTAAACTTTTTTCCCACCAATATATACCAACTCGTTACTCGGAAGCCGTTTTCAGCCCACAAAAAGACGACAAGTGAATAGCAAAATAGCTTGCGGCCTCACTTACGAGCCTCCGGGTCTCCTGGAACCTCAATTTAATGGGGGCCTAGGTTTTGTGGTAGTGCTATGTAACTCAGCAAAGGTGGTAATGTGAATGGAGTGCTGCCTGGACACACATGAGGGCAACCCAGACTGAATAGAGTAAGAGGACAGTTTTATATATTACTAGTGACTTGCCTGTCAAAAATGACGGCAATAAAACGTGAAGCCATGGCAATGCTGTCTGCCACACAATGTAAGGCTTTTTCTCCTCTGTGGACCTTCGACGCACATTGCAAGCCCCGCCTCTCCCCTCGTGTACTTCAAGTTTCCTGCTTTGCAATGGTCACCTTTGGCTCTCATTGCGAAGACAGATATATAAGTACAGTGTAAAATATAAAAAAAATGTGAGTACAGTGAATTAATAAAGTAATATGAATTAATAAATTAATATACTTTACTTATTTATATTTAAAATGCAACAATCAATATCCTGAAGAGCTAACAATCTATTTGGGGCAATGTGGCAAGTGTGCAGTGTAAATAGGCTGCGTGCGCAAGGTCAAACCGTTTGTTTAGACGGGAAAAGCAGCATTTTTGAATCCTAATGTTATGAGTTGTAAGTTAGTGTTGTAAAATGGCGTATTTGTTCTATGTGTTACTTGGCTCGCGAGGATTTTCCGTCCCTTGTAATGGTATTTTTTGTATCTGCCATGTTCCTGGCTAACTCGTACGTGTCTGGCTGTGATTTTCGCGGCTCTGTGTCCTTTAGCCTCGTTTTAATTTTTTTCGGCCGCCATTTTTCTACTTGCTTAGCCAATTTTGAAGTGCCGAAACTTCTTAAGTGCGACTTAAATTTGCGTGCAACCTCAGTCCCAGAAGTCCTGGCTGTCCCCCCATGCTGTGTTGATGTTTGTTTTATGTGGTATCTGTTTGTTGTTGTGCTTTTAGTGTTTGTGGATGTGCACGGTTCGGCCGCTAACTTCGTATTTTGGCGGCCTCGTTTTTTTTTTTCTAAGTTCCGCGGGTCGTAATTGTTGTTTGTAAAAGTCGTACATCGTTGTCAGTGTTTTCTGTGCTTCTGGGTCGTGTAGCCACGTTTTCATTCCTTTCGGCCGCCATTTTTTTTTTTCATTAGCCAATTATCAAGTGGCAAAAATCGATAAATTCGACTTTAATTTGCGTGCAACCTCACCCCCAGACGTCCTGGCTGTCCCACCATGCTGTGTGTGGTTTTTTTTATGTTTGGTTTTTTTTCAGTGTTTTTGGTATTTTTTGATGTACGCGTTTCGGCCATTAACTTTATATTTTTTAGGCTTCATGTTTTTTTTTTTTCTAAGTCCCATGGTTCGTATATATTTTTTTCTTAGTCCCGCAGCGTGGTTTGTTTTTTTCAAAGTCCCGCTTTTCTGGGTTGTTTTTTACAGAGAGTGAGGCGCCGTAGAGCCTCCACCTCCACAAATGCGGCCCTCGCTTTGCAAGGTCCACCTTTGTGGCCAGAACTGCATCCCTCGCGTGAAGACAACTCGCAGTTTGACAACTATTATATGTGATTATTATTATTATTAGTGTAAAATTAATAATAAATAAAATATAAAAAATATAATAAAAATCTAGCAAATATAATATAAAAGAAATAAAATGAATATATAAACGGATGGTATGTGGTTACCAGTGATTATCTGTACTTGTTGAAAACATCCTTAAGCCACTAGTTACAAACAATAACAGCTATATACAGGACACCAATGATTTTCTTAACAAACTCAGTCAGACTGAGGTCCTACCTGCTAACACCATACTAATAACCATGAATGTTGTATCTTTCTACAGCAACATCACACACAAAGATGGCACTGAGGCATGCCTCAAGTTTCTTTCAACACACACTCTGAACCAGAAATATAACCCTGATACTATTGTCAAAATACTGGAATATATCCTGACCCACAACTACTTCACCTTCAACCAACATGTTTACCTACGTATTAAAATAATGGGGACCGGAATGAGTACCGAAATGGCACCACAATATGATAATCAATTTATGGCCGACCTGGAACAGAGATTCCTGTCCACAAACCTCACATATACTAAAGTTACATAGATGATCTGTTCATCATATGGACAAAAGAAAAAGACTTCCATAATTTGTTCAATATCTTCCACCTATCTATTAAACTTAAAATAAATTACTCTGCAGAACAGATAGATGAACTTTCATCACAAATGGCACACTCCATTCATCTGTTTATAGGAAACCTACAGACAGATGCAGGTACTTTCACAGCTCCAGTTTCCACCCCTCCCATACTAAACAAGCCATGATTCACAGTGAAGCCATCAGATATCACCACAAATGCTCAAACACTTGGGACCGCAATAGACAATTAAAACCATTGTCTGACTCCTTCAGGCAGAAGGGTTACCAACCCCATGTCATTATACAGAAGTAACCTCTGCCATCAAAACATCCCGGTGTTGTGGACGAAATTCATGAAAATGTATATTATGTCCATGCTGCATTCCTTTCCTTACAATATATCATAAGATAAGGCACTAATTGCTTTTATTCCTTATTTCCTGAGATTCCTAAGATGGCTACTGAGCTGTACCCTGGGAGTCATAAGATGGCTACTGAGCTGTATCCTGGGAGTCCTAAGATGGCTACTGAGCTGTACCCTGGGAGTCATAAGATGGCTACTGAGCTGTATCCTGGGAGTCCTAAGATGGCTACTGAATCATATCCGGGAGCTCCCAGATGACATTCATATCCGTGACCAAATAAGGATATGAGCCCCGCCACCTTCCAGAGCCACTCAGAAGCTTCACATAAACTGACCATAATGACATCAACATCCGAGACCAAATATGGAAGGACCCTTCCTACCTTGTCAACCAATCAATAACTCACTAACTGTCTAACAATGCGTCGTATGATTCTTATATCTGATCAACTTATATTATATAAGTTGCTATGTTGTATTTGGGGGGGTTCGTTGGTTCGTTCGTTGGGAAGAATACAAGAAGTTTTATACCAGAACTTTTGGGTCTGTGTAAATTCTTGTCTCTGTGTGCACACATGGCCAACAGACGGATGATTTGGACAGGAACAGATATTACATAATGGGATTATTTTTATCCATCCAAAACACCGGGAACACCTGTTGCAATACAAAACTAAAAAAAATACTTCACGTACACCACTGGTAACCACATACCACCCGGATCTAGAAGAAATATGCAAAAATATTTAAGGACTTAAAGCAACTACTACCAGAGGATGCACAATTAAGACATATATTCCCCAAACCTTCAATTCTTGCAACTAGACAGCTACCAAACGTGAGACAAGCATTAGACCTTCCATTAAAAATCACAATGTAGATATGAACTGTACCCCAGTTGGACACCATTTTACCCAGAATAACAACTCCATCCAAAACCTGAAAATTAAAATACTCAAAGGAAATTTCAATAGTATCTGAGATCTTAAAACATTTAAATTGAAAATTATTACATTATTTAATACAAAACATACTGGGCTTAATATTGATCTAGGATTTTTGTCTCACTACCAAACTACACATCTCTCCCCATGTTCAACTGGTGCTTTTCTAATCCTCAAATTGTGGAGACAATTACGGGCTCTGCTGTGTTCTTATCTAATCATGATCTACAGACTCACATACTTGTCCTATAAGGACATTACTTATGTTGCTTGTCTTTGCCTCACTCTTATCTCTGAACAGATATTGTGCTTTTTGGTGCATCCCAACATTATTGCATCTGACATGATAAAGATAGCTTATCTCTCAAAAGCTTGTCAGTATTATTATGAGTAAGTCTGTACAATAAAATAGGTATCACTGTATATGGCAATACTTGTATTATTCATATATCTATATATATATATATATATATATATATATATATATATAAATATATATATATATACAATGAATAATATATATATATATATATATATATATATATATATATATATATATATATATATATATATATACATGCACACAAACAGTTAAAGGATTGGATTAAAGAGAGAAAATGCATGGTGGGCTCATTTGCATGCCTCCGCTCAGTTTCCCAGAGTGTAGTGCAATAACTGTATTTCTTGAACTTCTGCGCAAAAAATATGATTTTTAACTTGTTCTATAAACATTCAAATGGAACGTAAATGTACCATTTATTTACTGTATATTTACTGTATATTTACCTTCTTTCTTCTGGCTTGCTGGGTGACTCCTCAACAGGGCAGGGGGGTCTTCAAGACAGGGCTGTCCACCTTTTTCCTTGTTTTTGTATGTAATATGTTAGCACGTTATGGACGCTCTTTGTACTCTGGAAGATTGAAGTCTATGGTGATCCCGGCTGGATCTGGAGATGCAGCTGAGAGTGAAGGCGTTAAAATGGAAAGAGACCAATATCCAGGTCGCTGAAGGGGACACAAAATAATCTTGAGATCGTCTTCTAAAAAAATAAGCTATAATCTATCAATATCAATATCAAGTTTAGTAATCATCAATTACACCCTTAACTAAATAAAAATTAAAAAAGTTCATCCAATAACATTTAGTGGAAATAAAAGTCCTCAAAAGTCCTGATGAAAGTCCTCAAAATGATCTTGAGATCTCCTTCTAGAAAATGAGCTGGAATCTATCGATATCAATATACATGCTGCATCGCAAATGAATCACTTTCAAATGTAGCAAGCATTGGAACTGCTATTTGATTGGAGGTTGCTAGGTTCTATGTGTTCTAGAACAAGGGTTGGAATGATGCATGCTGGTACAGGTACTTGTGGCCATAGCGGAACACTGGCCCATGCTTATATATATATATATATATATATATACATATATATAGAGAGAGAGAGAGAGAGAGAGAGAGAGAGAGAGAGAAAGAGAGTAAATAAATAGTACAGACAATACTGTTTTGCGGTTACTGCCTCTCATCAGTGTGAGGCCGGTTCCTAGCTTGTGTAGATTTTGTTGGGAGCTAATTTACCACAACTATCCTTTCATTTATGGAGGGTAAAAGAGTGATAGAAGCCCTCCATCATACAGTAGTAGAGTCAATAAATTGTACATTTGTGTTCATATTTGAATGTCTATTTCCTGCTCAGAATTTCAAGAAATACAGCTATTCCACTGCATTCTGGGAACCTGGGCAGGGACATTCAAATATGTCCACAAAGACTTTGCTCTTGTAATCCAATACCATTTTAAACATGGTTTCCCTTAAGCATATGCCTGGAGTTTTAAGCAAAGCTCTGGATGGATTATACACAAGCCATGAAACCTACCCAGAAACAGCACTGTTCACGGTTACTGCCTCTCATCAGTGTGGGGCTGTGGGTGACCTGAGCCGGACTGCTTACTGGCCCAGGGAAAGTGTATGCTCAATATATGGCCTCTCTTACATTACTGTGTCCGTAGCAAAACCTTCTCGTTGGTGCCCCCATTTTTGCAGAGCTTACTACATAATGGCAAGACTGAGTGTCCGATAATAAAACCGGATGCGGAGACTGGGCTCGTTAGCCTTGGTTGGCAGCCAGCCTAGGAGAAGGAACATTCTGCAGCTCATCAGGCCAGTCAGGCGATCCATCTAGGGGAAGCACACACCGATATAGACAAATCTTGACAAACAGCGCTACTTCTCATCTATTATATCAAATTTAGCCTCCATTCCCAAACATTTGTTTGCCACATTCAACACTCTTCTCTGCCCTCCACCACCTCCCGCCTTTCCTGTCTCACAGCCGAAGACTTTGCTAGGCACTTTAATAATACAATATCCATAAAAAAAAGTCTCCTCTCAGTGTGGGCCTAACTCACTCTTCTCTCAATAAACTGACAACAGCCTTTATCCTTTACCATTCCCTCATCCATAATGGACACCATTGACACACAGATAGATAGATAGATAGATAGATAGATAGATAGATAGATAGATAGATAGATAGATAGATAGATAGATAGATACATAGATAGATAGATAGATAGATAGATAGATAGATAGATAGATAGATAGATAGATAGATAGTTAGATAGATAGATAGATAGATAGATAGATAAATAGATAGATAGATAGATAGATAGATAGATAGATAGATAGACTGAGATAGATAGATAGATAGATAGATAGATAGATAGATAGATAGATAGATAGATACATAGATATATAGATACATACATAGATAGATAGATAGATAGATAGATAGATAGATAGATAGATAGATAGATTCCCCCCAGCACAGAATCACTGCTCCAGTCTTTCCTACAGTCATTTCTCTTGGCTCAGATTTTACTTTTGGTTGCTAAGGAGAGGGGAAGTTATGAGATAGGGCATATCCTTTATAAGTAAAGCAAATGTCTGATTATTGTGTAAATACATTGATATATATATTATAGGGAACTTAATGAAGTGATAATCTATATTATTTAATCAAAAATAAATAACAAGTATAAACGTCATTCTTCTGCTGTTATTGTGTATGTGATCGTAATAAGGGATGCTGGGAGCTGTAGTTCTCCATTATCACTTCCGGTTAGTGGATATGCCTCGTGAGTCTCTGTGAGTTAAATCTCTGCACATCTGCATTCATCTGATTCTTAATAAGATAGAGATCTAGAGGCCCCGGATGGACAAAAACATCAGTAAAGTATTCACATAAGTGTTTATCTCGATGTATTATGTATATTTATGTGAGGGAAGAGAGAGAGACATACAGTGTGTGCATGTTTTACTGTATTTAATGACATAATGCTGTGAGTTTGGAGGGAGGGTTGTGTGTACATATAATTACATGTAATCATTCTCCACTCTCTTTATTATCACAGTAGCTCCCTATTTTCCTCTGCCTTATACCTATACTCACATATGCACTTTATAAGTATGAGGAATATAAATACACATCTATATGTATATTATTTATCAGGGCAAGCTAACATTTCACTATATATATATATATATATATATATATATATATATATATGCTAAAATGTATCTAATACCAACAGTTCTATACCAGCAAAATGCTTTGTTATTACACTTTGTTGTTGTTGTTCAGTCATTCAGTTGTGTCCGACTCTCTGTGACCATATGGACACAGCATGCCAGACACATCTGTTTGTGTTTTTGGTTGTGCTTATCCATATGTTTTTTTTTTTTGGCAAAGACACTGGAGTGGGTTGCCAGTTCCTTCTCCAGTGGACCATAATTTGTGTGACCTCTCTGTTATGACCTGACCATCTTGGGTGACTCTACATGGTATAATTCACAGCATCACTGAGGTACACAAGCCCCTTCACCACGACTCTGTTTTTAATACTGTATAATATTATAATAATCCTACACCAAATTGTTATCACGAAGGTACATCGCCCTTGTGATAAGTATGTAACACAAATTTCCCAAAACTGTGGTGGAACTTTAATCAATGTACGAAAGAAAGACATTCATGTAATATCTGTATTGTGTAACCTAAAGTAACCTCAGCTTTGTGCTCTTATAGTCTGTATGTGAAAGAACCTGATATCTATATTGTTCTACAGACAGAGACAGCTTCATTGTATTCACTAAAATAATGGTTAGGTCAGGACTTCACAGATACTAGTCGGCCGGTGGCCATGATGACTTACAAAATGTTAACCACATCTAGATTATGTAGACTGCAGCTCTGTTTCACTCTAGTGGTGTGAGCTTGCTCTGCAGACAGGCGCACAGGGTTCATATATGAGCTTTGTGTTTATAGGCTGGGCAGCTCTCCAGTTATTCTGCACTTCCAGCTCTGCCCCTCCATACGAGCACATGCACCCAGGAGATGAATGAAGGAAAAAGAGCTGCTTGGGCAGATTGCAGAGATAGATACAGCTGCTGTGGGATCCTTTCCTGATAGTTCCCTAGTACATACACTGATGTCCCTCTTTATTTACCCTCTGTGTGCTCTGTTCATGGCTTATTGATGTAGGAAATCTCTGAGCTGCTTTCCATTAGTAGCCAGTTTCTTTGCATCTTGTAAACTTTCCTGGATCAGCCTATCATTGTTACCACAGGACAGTGGGCTCATCATCATCATCATCCATCACAATGTCACCAATATATGTACCCTAAAATAGTTTTTGTTTGTTAGATTGCTAATAATTGTGAATCATTTTATGAACAAATACTTCTTTTAAATTAATGTGATTAATAATAACTAAACTTGATGTGCTTATTATTTATACACACACATACATTTTTGTTTAGTCGTTCAGTCTTCTCTGCGTATCTGAGGTTATTGATATTTCTCCAAGCAATATTGATTCCAGCTTTGGATTCATGCAGCCCTGCCTTACGTATGATGGATTCTGTGTAGAAGTTGAATGAATAAGGTGACAATATACATCTATGTTGTTCTCCTTTTCTGATCTTGAACCATTCTGTTGTCTCATGTTAGGTTCTGACCGTGGCTTCTTGGTCCACATACAGATTCCTCAGGAGGAGGATGATGAGATTATCTGGTATTCCCATCTCTTTAAGAACGTGCCACATTATGTTGTGATCCACACAGTCAGAGGCTTTAGAGTAATCTATGCAGCAGAAGTAAATGTTTTTTTTTCCTGGAACTCTTTTGCTTTCTCTATTATCCAACAGGTATTCACAATTTGATCTCTTGTGCCTCTTCCTCTGCAGAACCCGGCTTGCACATCTGGTAGTTCCCGGTCCATATATTGTTGGAGTTGAGCTTGTAGGACCTTAAGCATTACCTTGCTGGGATGTGAAATGATTTCTAATTGTCTGATAACTGGAGCACTCTTTGGCAATGACTTTTTGGATTGATATATAGACTGATATTTTACAGTCTTCTGGCCATTGTTGAGTTTTCCAATATTGTTCTCATAATACAAGCAACACCTTCCCAGCGTCATCTTGCAGGATTTTGAACAGTTCAGTTAAATAAGTCATTTTCTTATCAATTTCACATAATTTATTGGCAAACCATCAAATGACTTTCCGATATTTGAAATATAATACAAACTTTTTTAAATTAAATTACAAGTCATTTGGCTTTAGATAGATTTTAAACAAGATGTTTACCAGTGTCACCCTGAGAATATCCTCATAATTTTAGAAATAGTTTATTTTCTTTTATAGCTATTGTTTTAAATGGTGCAGTGTACCCTTACTTACAGCGAGTGCCGACAATGTTATACACACTTTTCACTTAAATAATACATTTTATTTTTCCCTGTAACAGAAAATAATCTGACATTTTTTGTTAAACAGAGAGCTTAGGAATTTGCAGGGTGTATGTGGGCAGGTTTGATTCATTTCATGCCATTTTAATTACTTCTTCACAAATGATGCCTCTGGTATCTTTCTCAGTCTATGTCTTCACCCTCTTGCAGCATCTGACTGATAAACAATGACTAAAGATAGCAAGATTGAGAAGATGATTGAGAAGTTCTTGAATCAGGCCTTGGAGATGATCTACCTGCTGACTGGAGAGGTGAGAGCTGCTGAAGGATGTCATAATGGCTCCTTTATAATTATCTACATGTTGATGTAAAACAGTGTCCAGGAATTGATCTCAGGAGGTAAGAGAGGATCAACACTAGGGGGGCAACACCACAAAGAGACAAGTGTGGTCAGAAGGAGGTCTGAGTAATACATAAGTGTATGAAATAGTCTTTGTTATCCACAGGTATAAGAAACATTACATGTGAGATGGAGAAGGTGATCCAGATGTTTTTTACATCATGTCCCAGACTGTATAAGCTCCAGATCATGTCACTCTCTGAATGATGTATTGTCTCTAGAGTGGGAGCCACCTAGGGGGAAGAAACAAAATATCTTATATTTTCCTCTCTCATCCTGTAGGAATACACCATTATGAAGAAGAATTCCCCCCACAGTCACCATCTGACTGGAAAGGTGAGCGCTGCTGGACAATGTGACATTATACCAGATTCAGGACTCACTGACTACCTGTACTGACCAAGCTCTATCTGGAGCTGGGTGTGTTTTACTATCTTCTGTGTGTGTTTCTCTGCATGTTCTCAGTAACATTTTCCTCCCTCCCCTGTCTCTCTATTAGTACATGGCTCTGACAGCATCTGTGTCAGCACTGAATGGGATTGTATGTGTTTCAGGTCCCTGTAAAATGTGATGATGTTGCCGTCTATTTCTCTATGGAGGAGTGGGAGTATATAGAAAGAAACAAGGAGCTGTACAAGGACATGATTTCTGTTTACACTAAAGGAACCCATGATAAAAATCCAGATCCTGTATCAATAAATGTGGATCAAACTGAGGAACAAGAGGAAAATGTCCGTCATAATGTGGGAATCCAATCTGAGCCCTGTACAGGTGGGTGATATGGACAATACACGGGTATCCTACATCTACTACCACATCATAATGTAATTTGCCATAAGAAAGTTAATTTGGAGATTTACAAATATTAACGTCTTATTAAAACAGGTTCTACTACAGGTCCTAATTTATAAATCTCCAAATTAACTTTCTTATAATAGATGACAATATAATTTGTTAATATATGTTGAATACCTCATTGCGTCAGTATCCAGAATAATAAGCAAAATTCAGGGATGTCCAGCAGTATCTAATCCGTAGAGAATGGTCTTGCAATGTTGGCAGAAACCTAACACCTTAAAAGTTATCTGTTTTCTTTCAGTTATTCTGTATCAGGGAATGTCCTCCAGTGCTTTAGGTTCAATTGATATCAAAGGGCCTGCCCCATGTTCTATTTTTACACTGGGGCAGGGGGTAGAATTAGATGGGACAGGGGGTAGAATCCATCCAGGAGCACAAAAGATGGATTGGTTTGTTGATTTGAGATTTAATGTGGCACCATTTCACTAGCTATTAAGAAAGCTTGATAACAAATTTTAAATTGCATTTCTCTTACATTATCAGCTAAAGTTAGTTTCTGAATACTTTTGACAACTTAATAAAAAACTACTCTACAAAATGTGTCATGGGGGTAAGTTTCCCACAGTTGGATTTAATAAAATTTCCTATTTTTACTGGTTTCCTTTCCAGTAATTCACAGTACACATCCATCATTATACAGTAAAGTCTCAGAAAATGCTTACAGGCACCTAGATATCATCCAATTCAGTTTTACCTGGAAGCAGACAGGCATGAGTGACTGAGCCAGTGCAGTGTTAGCATTACATTCCCCGGGTTCAGCACCACACCCTCCAGCCAAACGTACCTGTGTGTAAGTGAGGAGTGAAAGCTGCTGCTGCTAGAACAGCCCTCACTGACAAATATACTTAGCAGAGCGTGATATGTGCAGCAAATCTAGGCCTCTTTTAATAGTGACTCTCAAGCAACCAGAAACTATATTTATCCATCATCTACCAATCCCTGTGGGTACTGGATAACTGAGAGTCTACAAATACTAAAGATAATTCAATTTTAAATGTAATCCCGTGGCCAGGGCTGCTAAATGTGATAAATTCAAGCTGCTTTTAATGGGAGTGGTAGGGACTTCAGCAAAGTGAGCAAAATCAATATTTCATATAAAATACAGTTGAGAAATATATACAATTCCTGGATTTTTACAAGCCCCACCTTTCCATAGAGCAGTCTGTAAAGATCAGTGTTACTAAAAAATAATAAAAAATACATTTTGCTCTGGGCCAGTGAGAGAAAAGTGGTGTCAATTTTAATCGTACACAGTTATCTTAACAACGACTCCCTGTTCCCTCCTTCCCAACTCCTCTCTCCACTGATAGCTAAAATATACACCCTCATGATTCAGCTCTGAGGAAGTGATGTAAC
Source organism: Discoglossus pictus (assembly GCA_027410445.1). Classification (NCBI taxonomy): domain Eukaryota; kingdom Metazoa; phylum Chordata; class Amphibia; order Anura; family Alytidae; genus Discoglossus; species Discoglossus pictus. The sequence continues at coordinate 91,757,955 of CM050170.1, read as the reverse complement.
AAACCCAAAATGGATTCCTGTACTCATAAATCCATAAGTGTATTTTTGTTCTTGAACTACAGGGGTCCTTTTTCTTGAGTCTCATAAAGAGGATGATTATAAAATGTAATTATTACACTTCTATCTTTCCATTTATTTTCTTTTCTTTAAATTATTTAACACATGTATGCACACTGTGTTGTTTACCTCTAGTCCAGGGTAATTTAAAAAACGTATTTAGTTGACTCTATGTACCTGTGTAATTTACATTACATGCGCTCTATGAATGATGTCATTGACACTATATCTTATCACTACATGTAATGAGTCCTAACACCATATCTTTCTCTATTGGAATAAACAGGTCTCCAGGAAGATAATACTGAGAATGTAGCAGATTCTGAGACTGGTCAGGACAAGGGAGAAGAAACTAATACTTTCTTTGTTGAAATCCATCCAGTTTCCTGTGCAGGTGAGTCATTGATATGACCATAAATCACACTGTAAGACGTGCTACTCAGCCCATATCTTATATATGTCTCTGCTTTGAGCCAATTATTCTGTCCCCAGAAATTCATCTGTATAAATTCGCTCATCAACTCCATCTCTGTTAAAGTCTAACAATATAGTGAATAACAAACAGGTAACTTCTCTCTTTTTTGTAGCCACCAACACAGTACTTGTTCCCAAGCCTCCCTAGAGAAGTGCTTTTAAACAGCCACTTTAATGCTTTTATAATGTTTTAAAAACACAAGAAGGTATGGAGAGAGAGAAGCGCACACCATCAAATAGTGCAGTATAGTAATGTTTAATTAATCTTAAAATAAAAAATGTATATAGATACACACACATTTAATACTCTCATAACATCATATGTTTTCAGATATAATACATAGAGTGGTGAGTGATCATATCAAGGTAATAGAAACACTCTCCCATTCCAAAACAAAGCAATAGCATTCTAGTATTTTATCTATTTTGTTTCCATTTGAGTTGTAGTTTTTGTATTTCTTGTTTAGTGACTATCACAGCACCATTTGTTTTTATCATGGATGAGAGAAACGCGTTTGGTTATTCTTTTTTCCATATTCTTTTTTCCATATGAGTGGTATTTCTTATATTTCTCATTTTGGAATGATAGAGTGTTCTATTACCTTGATATGATCACTCACTACCCTATTTTTTATATCTGATAACATATAATGGTATACTGTTTTTAGTCCCAGCTGAAGCCTTTGCCAGCCACTTTAACAATAACATTGATAACATCCTAAACAAACTCTTCTCTCAACTTGGCTCATACATGCCCTCCTCTCAACAAACCGACAACCAGCCATCCTTTTCCCCTCCCCAATCCCTCCTCCACTATGAACTTCTTTGACCCTGTAAATGAGGATAAAGTATCTACTATCTACCTCTCACCTTACAACTTTTTCACATGATCCTATTCCATCACAGTTAATCTCTCCCTTCTTTACCACATCTATACATCTTTCACGCATCTCTTCAACCTTTCCCTAAACTCTTGCAAGTTTCCATCATCTAGTCCAGCTTCCACATCGAACAATCTCTCTTTCTCTCTACTTCCCCTGACTTAAAAACTTCTCAAGTGCCTCACCTACAATCAACTTACCCAACTTATTTCCTCCAATTCCCTTTTTGACCCCTTCCAATCTTTCCAACATTCTACAGAAACAGCCCTCACCAAGCCGAAGGGTCACTTCTCTGTTCTAATTCTCCTTGGCTTCTCTGCTGCCTTTGATACAGTTGACCACCCCCTTCTTATCCAAACTCTCCACTCTCTTGGCATCCATTACACAGCACTCTCATGGTTCACATCCTACCTAGAAGATCCTACATCTAGGGTCTCCTTCACTAGCACCTATTTTTCACCTTGCCTTCAGGCTGTTGGTGTACCCCAAGGTTCATTAGTAGGCCTCCTCCTTTTCTCCATCTATACATCCTCCCTTGGTATCCTAATAAAATCTTTTGGATTTCAGTATCATCTATATGCAGATGACACTGAAAGATCTGTCCAGATCTATTCTCCTTTCTTCTAGCATCAGTTGCCAACTGCCTCTTAAGCATATTGTCCTAGATGTCCGCCTGTCAGCTCACTCAACATCTCAAAGACTGAACTCCTTATCTTCCCATCCTCTACTACAGCTTCCACTCCACAAATATATGTCACTATTGACAATGCCATCATCCTGCCTCCAAGGCCTGTTGTCTTGTGTTTCTACTGGATCCTGCCCTCTTTTTTTATTTATAACAACATCTTGTCAGATTACCCTAAAAAGCATATCCAAAATCATCATACCTCAACTCGACTACTTGCTCTTTGCTGGGCACCCCATGACTCCTTTGTCTCCGCTCCAAACCTTAACGAAAGCCTTCGCTAGACTCATCTATCATACCCAACGCTCAGTGTCTGCAGCTCGTCTCTGTCAATCTCTTCAGTGGCCTCCATAGCCTTCAGAATCAAATTGAAAATCAGGATCCTAACATATAAAGCCCTCAATAAGAGTCCTCCCCCTTATATCTCTGCTCTTGTCTCAAAATACTCCCCAACTGTCTATCCTCTTTGCTCAGCTAATTACCTTCTTCTTTCCTCCTCTCGTATCACCTCCTCTCACTTCTGCCTTCAAGTCTTTTCTTGTGGTGCCCCTACTTTCTTCTGGGTGGATTTGGCAAGGGGAATCTTCCATTTGAGAGATTGATGGGTGGTCATATATGTAACTGTGCCAAGATGATCAAGCATCTCTTGCATGTGGTGATTAGGGTTATCATCAGTTTTAGTCCTTTAATTTACAATAATTCACACAGATCCGCATTGCCCTATCATTCTTAGGCACAAGGGCCACAGGAAAAGCCAAGGCGTTTTTAAAGGGTTCATCACTTTTAGTCAAAGCATTTTGTTCAGTACGCTTTGAATATTAGCTCGGACTGCCTCCGGGACCTTATTGAAGGGTTGTTTTTAATGACGGACAGTCAGAGGTGATTACCTCATGGGAGATTAGCAAGGTTTTAGGTATGGCAGAGAATATTTTAGCAAATCATCTAATAGCTCATTAAGATGTCATTTTGGGGTATTTGTTAGATTAGAGGATTATCTAACAAATTCAGACTGGGTCAGGGATGGGGAAAGCTCTAGAAAGTCAAGCAGCAGTCCTTCTTCTAGATTGCTACCATTAACCAGACAAACTGCTTGAATTTTGAACCAAGTATAGGGACAGCGGGCAGGGAAGCTTCGTGCTATCCCTTAGCTTGTGAGTGCCATGGTGTCTGTGGCCACAATGCTAGGTCCATGTAAATGGCTTACCATAATAACTATAATAAGTGTATACAATGGCTGGATGGCCAGACCAAGTTATCTCAGCCACCTGAGCGTCATTGTAGTGCCTGGAAACACATGGGGTTAATATTGGAGGGGTAACACAGGATAGAGTCTAGAATTGGGATATTTTTCCCGTACTTGCCCTGAAGGGGAACGTTAATTTAGGGCATGCAAGGAGGAAATCACTACTCTTGTTCACTATGATACACTGACCTCCATTCATAACTTTATGAATGGGCTCCATAGTAGTATGTGCGAGGTCTAGGCTATATGGCATTCATAAATCATATGACAATTAGCTGTTACCTGCAAAGGATCAAAGGTGTATCCGTTACAATCACTTGCCCTAACTTAATATCAATAGAAGTATACTATGCTTGATTCAATGTGTCTGTGTCTCAATTAGCATGCCTACACAGCCTACACTGAATATGGAGTCTTGATCAGTGCTGCCATGAGTTTGATTCCTAATGGGAACAGTTAGGCTTACCTGTGTGGATCCCCAGGCGACTGTCGATGGCTACTGGAGCAGGCAGAGTGTCTAATTAATAAAGGTGTAGAGTCCCACAACTTTTTTACCCTTTCTCTCTCCCCAAGTGAAACCATAAAAACTTTACAAGGTACCAATATTAACGGGAATACAATACACATTTAGTTGTGGTTTTAATCCTTGCATCATAGCTCTAAGCTAACCCAGATACATATAAAGAACAGAGTATAACATTTTAACTGAAGCTGGGTGCTGGCGGTCCTGGCATCCTCCCAGCATTTTCCATCTGAAGCTCCAGCACGTGGCAGTTTTAAATATGTAATTATATCCCTTTCATAAAAGGACATTGTAGATCTTAAAAAGGTACAGAGAAGAGCAATAAAGTTAATAATGGAATGGAGAGACTAAGCTATGAAGATACACTAAGCAAATTAAGCTTGTATTCTCTAGAAAAACATGTGCTTAAGAGGGGATATGATTAACCTTATATATTGAGGATCAATATAAGGCTTGTTAGGTATATTATTTTGCCAAGAGGTTTTCAACTGGCACGAGGACTGACATGTCCAGGGGGACCCTGCACTGTAGAGCTGTTAAAATGCTATGAGCTCTGGGTTGACAATAGTTAATACTGTGTGATGTTATAAAGTATTGTGTAGTTCTTCCCATTTTGTAAAATATATGTTTGGACTATGGCAACCATGATGGCGTGGCTAGGATTAAATATGGCTTAATGTTTCTATACTGCTAGGTGATATTTCATTTTTGTATATAGTAACTTGTGTAAAATTTTAAAATGGTTTGGTATTAAAATGTAGGATTTTCCTTGTTGTTCTAATAAAACATGTTATGTGGAACACCTAGGGAGCGGGCCACAAGTTAAGAGGATCTCGGTTGAGGGGTTTGGAGAAGGTTCAGTGAACCAGGGAGACTGGCAGGCACCAGGGAACAATGGGTAATCCGTTAAGAAAAGGTTGGTGAAGTGATATTAACCTCACCATTCACTTAAAGGAACAGTAGCATGTTAAGGCTTAGATATGGAGAAGCACATACGCATTCAGACATGATGTCTCCACCATTGTTCCTTCTGACCTCCTGAAAGGCTTGGAACAAAGAGGGGATTAGGTGATTCCTCATCCAGGCTCCTGGATAGCAGGGGTGATCGGAGAGGATGACATCAGTTGATGGACAGCTCATCCATGTGACACAGGGAATGGACTGTGGGGATTGGATCATTCTATGTTTATCCAAGGTTGTGGCTTGTTGTGATGGGTTCTTGTTTTTAAAGAATGTACTGTACTGTTCCCATTAAGGTTATGCTCTGTTTGACTATACAATAGTCATTCTAGCGAGAAGGCTTTTATTATTTTACTAAGTTTACTTGTATCCTGATTTCCTATCTTAAGGGACCGCTGCCTGCTCCTGTGTTCCTGGTCCTGATGACTGGTGTTCTTGAGATGAATAAGCAGACTGGGGGTTGAGAGCACCAAATCCTCACCATCCATGGGTTGTTCCTGTAAGCTAAGAGCAGAAGGGTTTGGGTGGTCCTCTCAACCCTGGGTCATATGCAAGAACATCATTTGTCGTTGGGAGAAAAAGTATTCACTTAAGTGTTTAGAGACAAACAGCTCAACTGATGGCTTTGAAGATAATATTTAAAAAGGAGTTACATATTAAATTGTGCTTTGTAGATCATTACATAGGAATTTTAATAATGATCAGTGGATAATTAAAATATCCATGTCACAATGAGGACCAGCTGGACCGGCCAATGAATGGATATAACCCCTTAGGTCATCTCTGCTCTGTGTATTTCTATGTGTCAGTGCTAGGTATTCTCCAAGAAGGAGGCTTGTTTCAAGATCTGTGGAGACCAGGGATGCAGTTCTGGAATATAGATGCAGGGTTTCTTGGTAACTTGGACTGGTATAAGTGATTAAAAAGCTCTCTCCCACCCCTCAAAATTAGTTTTGATGCAGAGTAATAAAAGGTACCATTATTAAGATATGAAGGGCAACTAACCTAATCATCAGGATGCCCTATTGGGTCCTTGCAAACAAAAATTGTATCACAAGACTACACAAAACTGCATATAAAATAAATAAAAAGCTGTTAGCTTTACAATGCCCCAAACTCATAGACACCAGGGGTATTCACTGTGGATGGGATTCTCCATATCCTAGACAGTCCAAACAAGGGCAACCATGGTTAACAATTGGAACAAAGAAAGAGAAGCAGGTACCACAGTACTTATTACAGGCTTCTTACCATCAGGACTGTCATCAATATCCATCTCTTGATATTAAGACATTACAGTAGCCCTATAAAGAGTCTGTAGGGATATTTTAAATTGCTCATTGAATATTTTCTCTCTTCTTTTTAATTTGGATTAAATTATAATTGGTAGTATGGTTTTTAGTTTAAAGTAACATTTTTGTTCACAAAAATAATCTGTATTTTTCTTAATATACATTAACAGAATAAATATTTATCTGCATTATAAAATGTTGCCATTGGAAATTAGATTATTTTTTATTAATACTGAATGATATTGTACAGGTAATAACAATACTGATATTGTACAAAGTGTAGAGCAAATAGTGGAGACAAGTGTGAGGAGTCAGCAAGAAGCTCATGAGAAAGAAATGGAGGAACGTACCAGCAAAGGTGAGTGTTTAGGTGAGTGTCCATGTATGAATTCAGATGGGTTTTCTTGATACATTTCAGTCTTTGTTACAATGACAGGGCTCCCTGTGTCAGTTAATGAGGAACGGAAGGATAAGATGGAGGAAAGGGATAAGGAGATGAGATTTAATACAGAACTAACTGCAAGTGATTGATTTGTGTAATAACAATAATAATAAAAATGTACATATCTTTGGAACATATTTATTAAAGCTCTCTTGTCATATTGTTACATTCATATACATTTTTGAAAACTTAAGAATAAGACAAGGCCCTGCAAGGCCCCCTTACTATTGGTCACTATCCACCTATTGCAATGACCAGTAAGGGACAAAAAAGCATAATTCTAATATGGTTTTACACTTCACAATCTAGGGAACTCTTTCCAGGAGTGTGAAGTAAATTAGGATCAGTGTAAAAGGATTATTTCCCAAATAAAGGTCCCCTGCAGTCTCTGGAATTTCGAGTGCCATCTTTGTTAATGTATACACAGCCAATAATAAATCTCATTAATCAACCACTTTCATTAATCATCTTCGGCTCTTTACCGCCCACTCTGCTACTCATCTCTTTCTATTTACTAACCTTTCCATCTATTCTGTCTCCATTCTATATCCCTCTCTCCATTCCTAATATCTCCCACGTTTCCCATTTACCTGCTATCTCTGAAATCATCTATTGATTTCTAATGACTAGTGACCAAGAGAGAAAGCCATAAATAACATAACAAAACAGTAATATAACAAACAAAACAAATTCAGTCTACTAACAAATATTGTGTACTAAGATATGTTGTTGAACAAGCACATGATATGTAGTAGATTGTAATTCTACATTATACTTTGATATTTTAATCATTTAAAAAAATGTCATTCCAACAGATGAACGGATGAGTAGAAATATGTTAGAAGGATCACAAACCGCATCCTGTTCATCAGAGAAGATAGAGAGAAACAATACCAGTCTGTCTCAGAGAGTTTATGGAATAGGCAAAAGAAAGTCAAGTCAGGATTCATCCTCATGTGATAAGGGACGTCTCACATCAACATCAAGATTTAGTGCATATGAGGTTCAAAATGAAAAACTTAAAAAAAAAAGTAAATCAAAGAAGAAGACTCGGGCTGCAAAGTATGCAAAAGAAGATAACAAGGGAGTCATCCGTGAATCCAAGGCCTTGGTTGTAAGCCAACAAACAAACACTGAAAGGCAGAAAAACTTGACTACAAAGTCAAGTCTGGTTGCACACAAGAAAACTTATAAAGGAGAAATGCCACAGATTTGTAGTGAACGTGGGAAAGGCTTCTCTAAAAAATCACTTCTGGTTAAGCATCAAATAATTCACACAGGAGAGAAGCCATATACTTGTCAGCAGTGTGGAAAAACCTTCTCTGGCAGGTCAGGTCTGCATTATCATAACAGAATCCATGCAGGGGAGAAGCCTTTTGTTTGCCAGCAATGTGGGAAAAGATTTTCCATAAAAGCAAGTCTAACTACACACTACAGAATCCACACAGGAGAGAAGCCATATATTTGTCCTCAGTGCGGAAAAGCCTTCTCTGGCAGATCAGGTCTGGATTATCATAACAAAACCCATACAGGTGAGAAGCCATTTGTTTGCCATCGATGTGGGAAAAGATTTTCCGTAAATGCAAGTCTAACTACTCACTACAGAGTCCATACAGGAGAGAAGCCATATACTTGTCAGCGATGTGGAAAAGCCTTCTCTGACAAGTCAACTCTGCATTATCATAACAGAATCCATACAGGTGAGAAGCCATTTGTTTGCCAGCGATGTGGGAAAAGATTTTCCGTAAACACAAGGCTAACTACACACTACAGAATCCATACAGGAGAGAAGCCGTACATTTGCCAGCATTGTGGGAGAGCATTCTCTGATAAATCAAATATGGCTGCACATAGCAAGATCCATACAACCAACTAGCTAACATTTTTTAAAGAAATATGGTTTAAGATTTTTCTGAAATGTGAAATAAAGTTGATCACTACCATACTTACAACAAATAAGTGCTGAACAGATTGTGTTAATGTTGTAAAAAATGTTTTAAGAAGTTATGTACAAAATAAACATTGTCAGGTGTCAATGTTCAGGTGTCCCACTTGTTTGCATTTAATATGTGAAGTTTTAACAGGTAATTTGTTCTTCAGTAAAGTTTAAGGATGTTAGTGATTATAGTGTTTTATATTGCATCATTTGGTATATAAAATGTAACGTATTTATCGTCGTATAACACGCACCTCATTTTAAGAACGAAATGTCAGGAAAAAAAACTTAAATTTCAAATAAAGAATTTTGCCGCAAAATAAGGGTAGCTCAGAACTTTTTTTTATTAATATTATTAACACTTATAAGGTAAATAACGTAAAATGACAGTAAAAGCAACTGTTTTAACAAAGAAACTTGGATATTATATGTTTTTACAAAAGTTTACTCAGAAATCGCTGCTCTTCCTCAACCTCCCTCCTCATCCTCAACCCCCTCCTCATCCTCCCTCCTCAACCCCCCCATCCTCATCCTCCTTCTTCAACCCCCCCTCAACCTCTCTCCTCAACCCCCCTCCTCAACCTAAACCCCTCTCCCTTTCCCTTTCCCCTCACTTACCTGCTTCTGCTCCGGCCTCCGCTCCTTCTTGACCCGGCGCGCATGTGACGTCACAGGCGTGCCACGCCATTAGCATATACCGGGTGCTGGCACCCGTTATATGCTAATGACGTGGCGCGCATGCGAGGTCACATGCGCGCCGGGTCAAGAAGGAGCGGAGGCCGGAGCAGAAGCAGGTAAGTGAGGGGAGAGGGGGAGGTATTTAGGGGGGTTTAGAATGAGGAGGGGGGGTTTAGAATGGGGGGGTTTAGACTGAGGAGGGGGGGTTGAGGATGAGGAGGGGGGAGGGAAAGAGACATGGTCCTTAACATTATATCGTCGTATAACACGCACACATCATGTGCCCCCTATTTTCAGGGAGAAAAAGTGCGTGTTATACGCCGATAAATACAGTATTCTGTACTCAAGTTATTAAAAATATTAAGATCATAACTCCATGACATGTTTGTTCTCTCCATCCACACACTAATATTGGCAGACAAAATTGCTTTGTCAGTGGCATTGGGTCCTGCTTAGAGCACCACTGTGATCCATATTGTTTTTATACATTAAAACCATCTAGTGCTCCAAGTTACCCAGAAGCTTGGTTTAAAAGTGTCCACCATACTTATTTGTGCATTTTATTGTAGAATATTATACATTACTTTTTTAACATGTTTTTTTTATAATGCAAATTGTTTTATATGGATCACTGATTAAATAATAAATCTATCCAGAATATTCTATATCGGTAGTTAAAGTGAAATTATTTTAATTATATTTTTTTCTGTGTTTTGGTTAATATATTTTTATTTTCTTCCTTTCCATGGAAAAAGTATAGTACAGAATAGTATGCTTCCAATTAGGGTTACTAAATGCAAACTTCTAAGATAATAAAACAAATCCTCCTTTGGGATCCAGTAGCTTCAGAAATGTGGGGTATGGTCAAAATTAATATTATTCTCAAATGAAACAGTGACCTCAATAAACACATAAAGTCTGCACACAAACAAAAATATAGAAGTTGCATTCTTTGGATATACATTCTCCCTTTGTCGAACATCATCTGGGATCTTTATTATCCTGAATAAAAAATAAAAGGAAATTTTTTTCAGAAATTTCCCCTGCCCCACCACCCACTTCTATATAAACTACACCTTTGGTAATACTTTATCTTATATGTTTCCCTGTATTCAGTGTGTGAGTTTCATAGTTGTGAGCATGCGGGTCGTTGCTAATGCTGCGGGCTCGCGTAGCCGAAGGCGATCCTTGCCAGCAACTGCGGACCTCACAACATTTACGGACTTATGATAAACAAATACGAGACGTAGGACTTAGAAAAAAAAAAAAAATACGACCTCGCAAAGATACAACTTTGACGTCCGACCCGCGTGAACCTGAAAACATTACAAACACAATAAATACAAACAACAAACACATACAAAGCTTACCCACAGCAAGGGGGGGGGGCACCCAGGACCTCTGCAAGTTAAGTTACACCTCCATTTAAGTACAAATTTCGGGGGTTTAGACACACGAAAATCACCTAAGCAAGAGAAAAAATGGCAGCCTAAAAAAACGAAAACAAGGCTACAGGACCCTAAAGACGCAAAACACCACCAAACACATACAGCTTTTCCCGAAAAAGCCGGACAAGGTCCACGAACACGGATGCAAAAAACGAAAACGAGGCTAAAGGACCATAAACACGCAAAACACCACCATAAACACGCAAAACACCACCAAACAGCTAGTCGGACGACATCAAAAACGAAGGACGCTAAATCAGCAACAGCCGCGTAACAACACATTAGCCTCCATTTTACAACACTAACTTCCTGAATGTGGAAGTACACAGCTACCCTAACGGCTTTTCCTTGTGCACGCACACTATTTACACTACACACTGCACACATTGCTGACACTTACACCTCAGCTCCACAACACTGAAAACCTACATTATATGCTGCAGCAACATGAAAACAGATTGCCAGCTCTTCAACACAATGTTTCCTGCATAGATTACTTCCAAATAGGTAAAGTATATTCATTTATTAATGTATTATTTATTTGATTACCATACACCAAATAGCATTAGCTCACTTACAATTTAATTGCCGTAATTTTTTGACGGGCAATATTCTAGTATATATATATATATATACTAGTACAAACCATGAATAGTACATTTGTGATTCCATTTGAATGTCTAAAACATAAGTTAATAAACTTATTTCCTGCTCAAAATGTACGATATACATGGCTCCTTTTAAGCATACGCTTGCTGCATTTCACATCTTTAAGCACAGCACAGGATGGATTATGCACAAACCAAGAGACCTACACACAGACAGAACTGTTTTGCGGTTACTCCTGCTCAACAGTGTAGGGCGGGTTCCTGGTCTGTGTGATAGATTTTTATAGAGAGTACTTCACTACAGCAATCACCCACCGCATACTGATGAGCGGCAGTAATATAATTAAAAAACATACTACATGGCATCCTGCGCAGACTTTATTTTTACAGGAAATACAGGCACTAATATATATTTTTCAGTGCAAGACATATTCTAATGTGGGTCCCTTACAAAAGTAGATGCCCGGCCTTGTCAATGGCTCTATTCTTATTAGAAGTTTTAAAAGTGCTCCTTTGTTACATTATCACATATATAGTTGTGAGCATGCGAGCTGTTGCGAAGCGAGGGCTGCAGTTACTGGCATGGAGCGCCGCCAGCAACTGCGGACCTCGCAAAATTTACGTAGTTACGAAAGGAAAATACGAGACACATTACGACCTCGCAAAAACCTGCGCATATGAAAACATGAAAGACACAATAAATACACACAACAAATACATAAAAAGCTTACCTACAGTGGATATAAAAAATCTACACAACCCTGTTAAAATGTCAGGTTTTGTGCTGTAAAAAAATTAGACAAAGATAAATAATTTCAGAACTTTTTCCACCTTTTAATGTGACCTATAAACTGTACAACTCAATTGAAGAACAAACTGAAATCTTTTAGGTGGAGGGAAGAAAAATAAAAAATAAAAATAATGTGGTTGCATAAGTCTGCACACTCTCTTATAACTGGGGATGTAGCTGTGTTCATAATTAAGCAATCACATTCCAAATCGTGTTAAATAGGAGTCAGCATACACCTGCCATCATTTAAAGTGCCTCTGATTAACCCCAAATAAAGTTCAGCTGCTCTAGTTGGTCTTTCCTGAAATTTTCTTAGTCGCATCCCACAGCAAAAGCCATGGTCCACAGAGAGCTTCCAAAGCATCAGAGGGATCTAATTGTTAAAAGGTATCAGTCAGGAGAAGGGTACAAAAGAATTTCCAAGGTATTAGATATACCATGGAACACAGTGAAGACAGTAATCATCAAGTGGAGAAAATATGGCACAACAGTGACATTACCAAGAACTGGAGCTCCCTCCAAAATTGATGAAAAGACCAGAAGAAAACTGGTCTGGGACGCTACCAAGAGGCCTACAGCAACATTAAAGGAGCTGCAGGAATATCTGGCAAGTACTGGCTGTGTGGTACATGTGACAACAATCTCCCGTATTCTTCCTATGTCTGGCCTATGGGGTAGAGTGGCAAGACGGAAGCCTTTTCTTACGAAGAAAAACATCCAAGCCAGGCTACATTTTGCAAAAACACAGCTGAAGTCTCCCAAAAGCATGTGGGAAAAGGTGTTATGGTCTGATGAAACCAAGGTTGAACTTTTTGGCCATAATTCCAAAACATATGTTTGGCGCAAAAACAACACTGCACATCACCAAAAGAACACCATACCCACAGTGAAGCATGGTGGTGGCAGCATCATGCTTTGGGGCTGTTTTTCTTCAGCTGGAACTGGGGCCTTAGTTAACATAGAGGGAATTATGAACAGTTCCAAATACCAGTCAATATTGGCACAAAACCTTCAGGCTTCTGCTAGAAAGCTGAACATGAAGAGGAACTTCATCTTTCAGCATGACAACGACCCAAAGCATACATCCAAATCAACAAAAGAATGGCTTCACCAGAAGAAGATTAAAGTTTTGGAATGGCCCAGCCAGAGCCCAGACCTGAATCTGATTGAAAATCTGTGGGGTGACCTGAAGAGGGCTGTGCACAGAAGATGCCCTCGCAATCTGACAGATTTGGAGTGTTTTTGCACTCCAGAAGAAGAGTGGGCAAATCTTGCCAAGTCAAAATGTGCCATGCTGATAGATTCATACCCAAAAAGACTGAGTGTTGTAATAAAATAAAAAGGTGCTTCAACAAAGTATTAGTATTTACTTATGCAACCATATTATTTTATTTTTATATTTTTTCTTCCCTCTAACTAAAAGATTTCCGTTTGTTTTTCAATTGAGTTGTACAGTTTATAGGTCACATTAAAGGTGGAAAAAGTGCTGAAATGATTTATCTTGTCTATTTTTATTACAGCACAGAAACCTGACATTTTAACAGGGGTGTGTAGACTTTTTATATCCACTGTACAGAAAGAGGGAGCACCCAGGACCTCGAAAACTAAAGTTACAGCTCACTTTAACTCAAAATAAAAGAGTTTAGACACTCAAAAATGCTCGAAGCGAGAGAAAAAATGGCCGCCGAAAAAAACAAAAACGAGGCTACAGCAGTCTAAAGACGCAAAACACCACCAAACACCTACGTATTTGCCGAAAAACACCTATGAGATTAAAAAACAGGGATGCAACCTGCAACAAACACATAAAAAGCTTACCCACAGCAAGGGGGGCACCCAGGACCTCTGCAAGTTAAGTTACACCTCAATTTAAGTACAAATTTCGGAGTTTAGACACCCGAAAATCACCTAACGAGAGAAAAAATGGCCGCCGAACAAAACGAAAACGAGGCTAAAGGACCCTAAACACGCAAAACACCACCATAAACACGCAAAACACCACCAAACAGCTAGTCGGACGACATCGAAAAAGAAGGATGCTAAATCAGCCACAGCCACATACCACACATTAGCCGCCATTTTAGAACAATAACTTATACAATGCGGAAGTACACAGGTACGCTAACGGATTTGTCTCGCGCATGTACACTATTACACTCCACACATTCATCACGCTTACACAGCAGCTCCACAGCACTAATGCTGCAGCAACATCAAAACAGATTGCCAGCTCTTCAACATAATGCTTCCTGCATATATTACTTCAAAATAGGTAAAGTATATTACTTTATTAATCTATTATTTATTTTATTATTACGCACCAAACAGCATTAGCTCACTTACAATTTCATTGCCGTAATTTTTTGACGGGCAATATTCTCGTATATTATAACATAGATCTCCTCTGATCTTTGTAAAATGTGGATTAATTGTTAACTGATTCAGATGAAGACAAAAAAAAAAGAAAAAAGCCAACTGAAACATACCTGGCCCCAGATACTGGCAATCGGATATCTCCCTGGATCAATACTCCTTCCCTAGTTATCTAAGATAAGCCTGAATGCCCTATTTAATATTGTCACAGTTGGCAAGTAGTGGAACTGGAGGGTATATATAAATCAGTAGTATCCGGCAACCATTTGATCCAATTACTACACATCTTTATGTTATGTACATTGTATGAAGCCCTTCATGGTCACACCATGGAAATTTTAACAAAGGAATGTGATAGATGTTGGATTGAACTGATCTACAATTTATTGCAGGTATGCAAGATTGAAGGTTATGATATGAGACATAGAGGCAGATATGAAACTCTAAAAAATGTCAGTTCACTATAAGATCCGATCTAATGTGCATTAATAACATATGCCCCACACTTGCATTACATGCCCATAACCCTAAAATTCTGCTGAACAACAACTACAACATCAGAATTAGTGCTGCTCTGCTTCTCATTCTTAACTACGCATTAATATTCACCCAATGGAAATCAGTTTTGTGAAATGTGATGAGACATCTACTACCATCCTTTGCTGTCCTGTAGCTCACTTTGAAATTTAAAGGAAGAATCTATAGTTTTGTTTCAAAATTAAAAGTACCGTATTTATCGGCGTATAACACGCACTTTTTCTCCCTGAAAATAGGGGGCAAATGATAGGTGCGTGTTATACGCAGATATTCCCTCCCCCTCCTCATCCTCAGCCTCCCTCCTCACTCTAAACCCCCTCCGCATTCTAACCCCCCCTCCTCAACCTAAACCCCCCCCCTCCTCAACCTAAACCCCCCTCCTCAACCTAAACCCCCCTAAATACCTCCCCCTCACTTACCTGCTTCAGCTCCCGGTATATGCTAATGACGTGGCGCCAGCACATGTGACGTCACCGGGTCAAGGAGCGGAGCGGAGGCCGGAGCAGAAGCATGTAAGTAAGGGGGGTTTAGGTTGAGGAGGAGGGGGCTTTAGGTTGAGGAGGAGGGGGCTTTAGGTTGAGGAAGGGGCTTTAGGTTGAGGAGGGGGGGGCTTTAGGTTGAGGAGGGGGGTTTAGGTTGAGGAGGGGGGGTTTAGAATGCGGAGGGGGGTTGAGGAGGAGGGTTGAGGTTGAGGATAGGGGGGTTGAGGAGGGAGAATGAGGATGGGGGGGTTGAGGGGGTTTGAGGATGGGGGGTTTAGGAAGGGGTTTGAGGAGGGAGGTTGAGGAGGGGGATGAGGATGGAGGGGTTGAGGAAGGAGGATGAGGAGGGAGGTTGAGGAGGGGTTTGAGGATGAGGAGGGAGGTTGAGGATAAGGAGGGGGGTTGAGGATGAGGTGGGGGGTTGAGGATGAGGTGAGGGGTTGAGGATGAGGTGGGGGGTTGAGGATGAGGAGGGAGGTTGAGGAGGGAGGTTGAGGAGGGAGGTTGAGGAGGGGGGTTGAGGAAGGAGGATGAGGATTGGGGTGTTGAGGAGGGGGGTTGAGGGGATTTGAGGATGGGGGGGTTGAGGATGGGGGTTGAGGAGGGAGGTTGAGGAGGGGGTTGAGGATGAGGAGGGGGGTTGAGGATGAGGAGGGAGGTTGAGGAGGGGGGTGGAGGAGGGGGTTGAGGAGGCAGGATGAGGAGGGGGTTGAGGATGAGGAGGGAGGTTGAGGTTGAGGATTTTTTTCTTCAAAGTTCTTTATTTGGATTTTTTTCCCCCCTGAAATTCCCTTCTTAAAATGGGGTGCGTGTTATACGCCGGTACGTGTTATATGCCGATAAATACGGTATTTGAAATGCAATAAAATGAATGGGAAAATAAGATAGAATGGATTAAATGACTAATTCAACATACACAGTGAAGGCAAAACAGGTTTGTTGATCAGTTAAAAATAATTTCTATAATTATATAATTATTAATAATTCATTTAATACAGAAGATAATAATACACACAAATATATTGATAACAAGTCCAAACTCACAAACAAACGATTAAAGGTTAATGTTTTTCCAGTCCAGCTACCAAGGAATCCTGCATCTATATTCCAGAACTGCATTCATTTTGTCCACAGATGCTGAAGAAAGCCTCCTTCAATGTTAATTCCTAGGATCTATAGACATTGCCTGAGACTAAGTACTGTTTGGCTCATGAGCTCAGAGGAATGGGAGCAGAATATTATACTAAAATTATGGATACCTAATACTTCTTCCCCTTTCTGGATTTCTACCTTGTCATGGTGAAGGGGCTTGTGTATCGCAGTGAAGCTGTGATCTAAACCATGTAGAGTCAACAAAGATGGTGGTTTGAGCTGGGAGGGCATTAGGGTGGGGAAGGAGGGGAACCCATAAGTTCCTTTGGTTACTATCAAAACATAGTTTTTAACAACTTTGCTAGCTTTGTTAAAATATATCTTATCACACCTTTAGTTTGCTCATAAAACATCCAGATCATAATGGCTAGCAACAGGCATATTATTTACAGAAAACAGGGTTTTAGCAAGTGTCATGGACCTTGACGCATTGACTTAATAAAACTCCCTTATTATGAAAACGATTCCAAATCCAAATATAAATAATTTAAATATAGTTCATTATTTAAAATTAATGAAGTAAAATGTACCATCACTACCATTAAAATCACAAAACATATTGTCAATAGAAGGGACCAGCTGGACTGGCCAATGAATGGATCCCAGATCCTCTCCTCTGCAGGTTTCTATGTATTCCCTGGAAGGAGGCTGTCACAACCGCCAGGTTTGGGGGGCTACGCTCACCCCAAGTCTCTCTCTCTCTCTCTATGGGTCGCAACTTTTTGTTCAGATCTCGACACCAGCAGACACTTCAGATGACAGCATCATTTTTTAAGAGATAGGCACCATCAGACCCCTTTTCTTAGGATCTAATAATCACCCACCATGTACCTTTGATTAGTACAAGCAGACTCCAACACTACCTTTGTGTAGTGTGTCCAAAATCAGACTGCCACTTCTTTATTGTTACAGAGATATCTAAAAACACACAAAGATCTCCCTCCCCCACATGCCTAACCCCTCCTTTTGTGGGCAATAGCTTGCTATCCCCCCTCATCCACATGATTTCCAGATGTATAAAGGGGCCTGGCTTTCTTCTCATTACACATTTTCTCTCCCATAAAACTAGCTCCCCCTTCATGACTAAAACCAGAGCCTTCACACGTGGTCGATCGCAGGGTCATATACATTATTTAAAATCTTTATCTTTAACCTTTGTATATCCCAGATATGACTGCATTAACTTTATTATCTAAGCATAGCCTACTATCCTATTTCTAATACAGATACAGTATTTGATGTTAACCAATGACAGTACTATATGCACTTATTACATCCATGATATAACTGTTAAGCAAGTTGTTAGTACATTCTAACCACACATATAATAATTGATTAACCCCCAAACAGTACAGTGGGCCCTTCTGTTCATAACAGCTAGTTTCCCCCATCCTAGTGTGGCCTAGGAATTCGTCCTGCCGGACAAATTTCTAGCCACACTGATCTCACTTGTGCAAGTGATAGAGTTGTAATTGCCTCACAGTCCACATTTCTGCCAATTCCAATGGGCACACAATTTTGGGCATAGCCTCCATGGCTCAATTGCCATCCGCCTCCCCTGGGCCATGGCACATGCCCCCTCCCTCCCCATCCATTGGGGAATACAATTTCCTTGGGCAGCTGCATCTAAAACAGTTCTTGGGCCTATTAGTTCACCCAGTCCAACAGGTCCCAAGGTGGTACCCATTCCAGGTGACCGTTTCCAAAGTGACATGGCTAGCCCCCCTCCCAAAAGCCACGGCCAGTGCCCTCCTCTTCCCAATGTCTGAGGGTAAACATTTTCCTTGGGAGTCCCATAAACTAATACCTCCAGGGAGAAACATACCAGACTGATCCTGAACCAAGCATCCGTGATGGTGGTCTGGAATGGAGGCTCCACTTTCCCCTGCACCACAGTCTGGGCACAGTACCCCTGCTCACCTGCAGCAATGGTCTGGGCATGGGACTCATGACAGTACTATCTGCACTTATTACATCCATGATATAGCTGTTAAGCAAGTTGTTAGTACCTTCTAAACACACATATAATAACTGATTAACCCCAAACAATCCAGTGGGCCCTTCTGTTCATAACAGAGGCTTCAGGTTGTTAGAAAGATTGCAGTTAGTAAGTTACCCTGTCCCAAGCAGTGAATAGGGAATGATTTTAATGCATCATATTTCCTCAGCACACAGCAATAAGTAGAGAAGAAGTATTAGGCATCCATAATGTTAGGATAATTCTGCTCCCATTCATCTGAGCTCATGAGTTTAGTCTCATGCACAAAGCTAATGTTCACTTTGCAACTGTCACTGTTGCCATGGAAACATACAACACCACAGCATTTACTTATACTTTCTCCCCATCAAAACTATCTTCAATATCACTCCAGTCACCAGACGATCAAGACGTCAAATGGGTCATTGAAGAATTGAGATCTGAGGTGACCAATTACTTAGAAAGACCATCAGCTTCCTGATGATATCTACCCTGTCTGTACTGGACAGTAAAGTTAAGAGTCTGCAGGTAGGCTCCATCTCAACAGGAGACCATTGTCCAAGGCCCCCCAATACACCAGCACAATAGGTTGTGGTCTGTAATAATAACAAACTATCAAAACAAAGGTGGAGCTGCAGTTTCTTTAGGGCCAGATGACTACTGGGCACTCCTCTTCAATGACTTCTTGGGACAACAGCTTTTAGGTCAGGTATGCAATGGGGTGCCCCTTGCCCTGGGCATCCGTCTGACTCAAAACAACCCTGATGCCATAGTAGAAGGCATCCATCCGGACCAAGAAGGGTCAAGAGAAATCCAGGGCAACTAAGACAGGTTGGCATATTAGAACAGCCCTCAGGTCCTACAAGGCTTTCTCACACAGTGAGACTAAACCAGCAAGGCTAACTTATTTGTGATGAGGTATGACAGTGGCTTTGTCAGAATTCTGTAATGAGAAAACACAATACCTGTGGTTGGCCACTGCTCTATTATGACTACCTAGGCGGCCCCCTGGTCAAGCCCTCCCACTCCCTACTCTGTGCCCTAGGTACTGTACCCTCCCCTTAACTAACTTGCATTTGGATCTGTTCCAGAACCTCTCACACAAGCTATTGGTCTGGGGATGATAGGGGTCGACCTCGTCTTGGTCACTACAAACTGCCACAACTCTTAATTTTAAAAGGGTACATTTTAATGGTCTAAGGTCAGCAATTCATTATATAACTGCCAGGTAAAAATACTGAAAATAAATGGACAGCTTTTAAAAACTTACTAAATATACATACATATCAACATAAACTATGTGGAAATAAAGTAAGAGGAGTAAATCCCATTTCATGTAGGTTAACAATATTTAAAGATCAATATAACGAGTAAAAAACAGGCATTTAAATTATACAAGAAAGAGGGAACAGAGACAAATTTACATAAGTACATGGAATTTTACAAGGTTTCCAAAGAAGGTATTAGGCTAAGATAGAAAAAGAATACTGAATTAAATATATGCTCATGGATTGAGATCAAGAAACAAAAGATTGTTGTAAATGGAACATACTCAGATTGAACTAATGTAGTAAATGGAGTTCCTTAGTGTTCAATGTATTCTGTTATCTTTCCATTTATCTACCTATCTATCCTTCCATCTATCTGTCTACACTTCCATCTATCTATCTATCTCTCTATCCATCCATCTATCTTTCTATCTATCCTTCCATCTATGTATCTATATATCCTTACATCTATTTATTTATCTATCTGCCCTTCCATCTATCTATCCTGCCATCTATTTATCTATCTATTCTTCCATCTATCTATTTATTTATCTATCTATCCTTCCATCTATCTACGCTTCCTTCTATCTATCCATCCATCTGTCTCTCTATCTATCCTTCCATCTATCTGCCTATCTATATATCCTTCCATCTATCTATCTCTCCGTCCATCTATTTATTTATCTATATATCCTTCCATCTATTTATCTATCCGTCCATCTATTTATTTATCTATATATCCTTCCATCTATTTATCTATCTATCCTTCCATCTATCAATCTATATATCCTTCCATCTATTTATCTATCTATCCTTCCAGCTATCAATCTATCTATCTACCTACCTACCTACCTATCTATCTACCTACCTACCTATCTATCTATCTACCAACCTATATCTATCTATCTATCTATCTATCTACCAACCTATATCTATCTATCTATCTATCTATCTATCTATCTATCTATCTATCTATCTACCAACCTATATCTATCTATCTATCTATCTATCTATCTATCTATCTATCTATCTATCTACCAACCTATATCTATCTATCTATCTATCTGTCTATCTATCTATCTATCTATCTATCTATCTATCTATCTATCTATCTATCTATCTATCTATCTATCTATCTATCTATCGATCTATCGATCTATCTATCTACTTACCCACCCATACATCCGCAGCTCATTTACTATATCTTTATTACGGTTGTAGATACGCAAACAGTGATGCCATGACGTTAGCCACGTAATTGCCCATTTCGTGATGCTGGATCTGCCATATTAGCTATGGGCACTAATAGATATATTGTGAATTATGGCTGAAAAATCCACCGTATACGTAAATTATTTACGGGTAGCAATAGTACATCAAATAAAACTGCCTATTTATCGGTAAAAACTATAAAACAAACACACAATGTTACGACACCATGTTCTTTTGTATAGAAATGCCAAGGATACTGGGAGGTGTAGTCCTGCTTCTTCGCATCCGGCTTCCAGTTAGCAATTTCCGGTTTACTACTCCACGATTGCAGCAAGGTAAAACAAGATAATTATATACATCAGTGTATGTAATATACTGATAGTGGAATTGCGTAATGATGGAGACTGAGTGGGTAAAAGGGAGGCAGAGGAGGAGACTGCGAGAGACTGGTAGTATTAAGAGTGTGTGAGACAGAGGGAGCATAATAAGGAGAAGACTATGTGTGAGACAGAGGGTGAAGAGGGAACTGTGAGAGAGTATGAGGAGGAGACTGTGTGTGGGTGAGACCGAGGGTGAAGAGGGGGGCTGTGAGAGAGGTACCGAGGATGAGGACACTGTGTGTAAGACAGAGGATGAAGAGGGAACTGTGAGAGAGGATGAGGAGGAGACTTGGTGTGTGAGAGAGAGAGGATGTGGAAGACACTGGGTGTGAGAGACACGATGAGGAGGAGACTGTATGTTTGAGAGGTTGAAGAGGAGGCTGTGTGAGAGAGAGAGGACGAGGAGAAAACTGTGTGGGAAAGAGAGGATGAGGAGGAGACTGTGTGTGTGTGTGTGTGAGAGAGAGAGAGATAGGGGATGAAAAGGGGGCTGTGAGAGAGAGGAGGAGGAGACTGTGTGTGTGTGTGAGAGAGAGAGAGGATGAGGAGGAGACTGTGTGTATGTGTGAGAGAGAGAGAGAGGATGAAAAGGGGGATGTGAGAGAGAGAGGATGAGGAAGAGACTGTGTGTGTGTGTGAGAGAGAGAGGATGAGGAGGAGACTGTATGTGTGTGAGAGAGAGAGAGGATGAAGAGGCGGCTGTGAGAGAGGATAAGGGAAGAGACTGTGTGTGTCTGTGAGAGAGAGAGAGGATGAAAAGGAGGATGTGAGAGAGAGAGGATGAGGAATAGACTGTGTGTATGAGAGAGAGAGAGGATGAGGAGGAGACTGTGTGTGTGAGAGAGGATGAGGAAGAGACTGTGTGTGTGAGAGAGAGAGGATGAGGAAGAGGCTGTGTGTGAGAGAGAGGATGAGGAGGAGACTGTGTATGTGTGAGAGAGAGGATGAGGAGGAGACTGTGTATGTGTGTGAGAGAGAGAGGATGAAGAGGCGGCTGTGAGAGAGGATAAGGGAAGAGACTGTGTGTGTGTGTGAGAGAGAGAGAGAGGATGAAAAGGAGGATGTGAGAGAGAGGATGAGGAATAGACTGTGTGTATGAGAGAGAGAGGATGAGGAGGAGACTGTATGTGTGTGAGAGAAAGAGGATGAAAAGGGGGCTGTGAGAGGATGAGGAAGAGACTGTGTGTGTGTGTGAGAGAGAGAGAGGATGAGGAGGAGACTGTATGTGTGTGTGAGAGAGAGAGGATGAGGAAGAGACTGTGTGTGAGAGAGAGAGAGAGGACGAGGAAGAGACAGTGTGTGAGAGAGGATGAGGAGGAGACTGTGTATGTGTGTGAGAGAGAGAGAGAGAGGATGAAGAGGCGGCTGTGAGAGAGGATAAGGGAAGAGACTGTGTGTGTGAGAGAGAGAGAGAGAGGATGAAAAGGAGGATGTGAGAGAGAGGATGAGGAATAGATGTGTGTATGAGAGAGAGAGGATGAGGAGGAGACTGTATGTGTGTGAGAGAAAGAGGATGAAAAGGGGGCTGTGAGAGGATGAGGAAGAGACTGTGTGTGTGTGAGAGAGAAAGAGGATGAGGAAGAGACGGTGTGAGTGAGAGAGAGGATGAGGAGGAGACTGTGTATGTGTGTGAGAGAGAGAGAGGATGAAGAGGCGGCTGTGAGAGAGGATAAGGGAAGAGACTGTGTGTGAGAGAGAGAGAGAAAGAGAGGAT
>CM050170.1:91724842-91729842 GCA_027410445.1 Discoglossus pictus | reverse complement strand
GGGGATGAAAAGGGGGCTGTGAGAGAGAGAGGACGAGGAAGAGACTGTGTTTGAGAGAGAGAGAGGGTGAGGAAGAGACTGTGTGTATGAGAGAGAGAGGATGAGGAGGAGACTGTATGTGTGTGTGAGAGAGAGAGGATGAAAAGGGGGCTGTGAGAGGATGAGGAAGAGACTGTGTGTGTGTGAGAGAGGATGAGGAAGAGACTGTGTGTGTGTGTGAGAGAGGATGAGGAAGAGACTGTGTGTGTGTGTGAGAGAGGATGAGGAAGAGACTGTGTGTGTGTGAGAGAGGATGAGGAAGATACTGTGTGTGTGTGAGAGAGGATGAGGAAGAGACTGTGTGTGTGAGAGAGGATGAGGAAGAGACTGTGTGTGTGTGAGAGAGGATGAGGAAGAGACTGTGTGTGTGTGAGAGAGGATGAGGAAGAGACTGTGTGTGTGTGAGAGAGGATGAGGAAGAGACTGTGTGTGTGTGAGAGAGGATGAGGAAGAGACTGTGTGTGTGTGAGAGAGGATGAGGAAGAGACTGTGTGTGTGTGAGAGAGAGGATGAGGAAGAGACTGTGTGTGTGTGAGAGAGGATGAGGAAGAGACTGTGTGTGAGAGAGGATGAGGAAGAGACTGTGTGTGTGTGAGAGAGGATGAGGAAGAGACTGTGTGTGTGTGAGAGAGGATGAGGAAGAGACTGTGTGTGTGTGTGAGAGAGGATGAGGAAGAGACTGTGTGTGTGAGAGAGGATGAGGAAGAGACTGTGTGTGTGTGTGTGAGAGAGGATGAGGAAGAGACTGTGTGTGTGAGAGAGGATGAGGAAGAGACTGTGTGTGTGTGTGTGAGAGAGGATGAGGAAGAGACTGTGTGTGTGTGAGAGAGGATGAGGAAGAGACTGTGTGTGTGTGAGAGAGGATGAGGAAGAGACTGTGTGTGTGTGAGAGAGGATGAGGAAGAGACTGTGTGTGTGAGAGAGAGGATGAGGAAGAGACTGTGTGTGTGTGAGAGAGGATGAGGAAGAGACTGTGTGTGTGTGTGTGTGAGAGAGGAAGAGACTGTGTGTGAGAGAGGATGAGGAAGAGACTGTGTGTGTGTGAGAGAGGATGAGGAAGAGACTGTGTGTGTGAGAGAGGATGAGGAAGAGACTGTGTGTGTGTGAGAGAGGATGAGGAAGAGACTGTGTGTGTGAGAGAGGATGAGGAAGAGACTGTGTGTGTGTGTGTGAGAGAGAGAGGAGGAGACTGTGTGTGTGTGTGTGAGAGAGAGGGGATGAAAAGAAGGCTGTGTGAGAGAGAGGATGAGGAGGAGACTGTGTGTGTGTGTGAGAGGATGAGGAAGATACTGTGTGTGTGTGAGAGAGGATGAGGAAGAGACTGTGTGTGTGTGTGTGAGAGAGAGAGGAGGAGACTGTGTGTGTGAGAGAGAGGGGATGAAAAGGGGGCTGTGAGAGAGAGAGGATGAGGAAGAGACTGTGTGTGTGAGAGAGAGAGAATGAGGAAGAGACTGTGTGTGTGTGTGAGAGAGAGGATGAGGAAGAGACTGTGTGTGAGAGAGAGAGAGAGAGGATGAGGAAGAGACTGTGTGTGAGAGAGAGAGGATGAGGAGGATACTGTGTGTGTGAGAGAGAGAGAGAATGAGGAGGATACTGTGTGTGAGAGAGAGAAGATGAAAGGAAGGCTGTGTGAGAGAGAGGATGAGGAGGAGACTGTGTGTGTGTGAGAGGATGAGGAAGATACTGTGTGTGAGAGAGAATGAGGAGGAGACTGTGTGTGTGTGTGTGAGAGAGGATGAGGAAGAGACTGTGTGTGAGAGAGAGAGAGGATGAGGAGGATACTGTGTGTGTGAGAGAGAGAGAGAGAATGAGGAGGATACTGTGTGTGTGAGAGAGAGAGAAGATGAAAAGAAGGCTGTGTGAGAGAGAGGATGAGGAGGAGACTGTGTGTGTGTGAGAGGATGAGGAAGATACTGTGTGTGAGAGAGAATGAGGAGAAAACTGTGAGAGAGAGGATGAGGAGGGTACTCTGTGTGTGTTAGAGAGAGGATGAGTAGGAGACTGTGTGAGTGTGTGAGAGAGAGAGGATGAAAAGGGGGCTGAGAGAGAGAGAATGAGGAAGAGACTGTGTGTGTGAGAGAGAGGACGAGGAGGAGGCAGTGTGTGTGTGAGAGAGAGTATCAGGAAGAGACTTTGTGTGTGAGTGAGATGATCAGAAAGAGACTGTGTGTTTGAGAGAGGATAAGGAGGAGACTGTGTGTATGAGAGGATGAAGATGAGGCTGTGAGAGGATGAGGAAGAGACTGTGTGTGAGAGAGAGGATGAATAGGGGGCTGAGCGAGAGCATGATGAGTAGACTGGGTGTGAGAGGATGAGGAGGACACTGGGTGTGAGAGAGACAATGAGGAGGAGACTGTGTGTGAGAGAGAGAGAGGATGAAAAGTGGACTGTGAAAGAGGATGAGGAGGAGACTGCGTGCGTGAGAGAGAGTATGAGGAAGAGACTGTGAGAGAGAGATTGTGTGAGATACAAAAGATGAAGAGCGGTCTGTAAGAGAGAGAATGAGGAGGAGACTGGGTGTGAGAGAGGAAGAGGAGGAGACTGGGTGTGAGAGATGATGAGGAGGACACTGGGTGTGAGAGATGATGTGGAGGAGACTGTGTGTGTGAGAGGATGAAGAGGAGGCTGTGAGAGGATGAGGAAGAGACTGTGTGTGTGAGAGAGAAAGGACGAGGAGAAAACTGTGTGTGAGAGAGAGAGGATGAAGAGGGGGCAGTGGGAGAGAGAGGATGATGAGGAGACTGGGTGTGAGAGAGGAAAAGCGGGAGACTGTGTGTAAGAGAGAGAGAGAGAGTGATGAGAAGACTGTGTGAGAGAGAGGATGAGGAGGATACTGTGTGTGTGTGAGAGAGAGAGAGTACGAGGTGGAGACTGTGTGTGTGTGTGTGAGAGAGAGAGAGAGGATGAAGAGGGGGTTGTGAGAGAGAGAAGGAGGAAGAGACTGTGTGAGAGAGGATGAAGAGGAGACTGGGTGTGAGAGAGATTATGAGGAGACTGTGTGTGTGAGAGAATGAGGAGAAGACTCTGTGTGAGAGAGAGGATGAGGAGGAGACTGTGTGTGAGAGACAATGAGGAGAAAACGGTAAGAGAGAGAGGATGAGGAGGATACTGTGTGTGTGTGTGAGAGAGGATGAGTAGGAGACTGTGTGAGTTTGTGTGAGAGAGAGAGGATGAAAAGGGGGCTGTGAGAGAGAGAATGAGGAAGAGACTGTGTGTGTGAGAGAGGATGAAAAGGGGGCTGTGAGAGAGAGGATGAGGAGGAGACTGTATGTGTGTGTGAGAGAGAGAGGATGAGGAAGAGGCTGTGTGTGAGAGAGAGGATGAGGAGGAGACTGTGTATGTGTGAGAGAGAGGATGAGGAGGAGACTGTGTATGTGTGAGAGAGAGAGAGGATGAAGAGGCGGCTGTGAGAGAGGATAAGGGAAGAGACTGTGTGTGTGAGAGAGAGAGAGAGGATGAAAAGGAGGATGTGAGAGAGAGAGAATGAGGAAGAGACTGTGTGTGTGAGAGAGAGAGGATGAAGAGGCGGCTGTGAGAGAGGATAAGGGAAGAGACTGTGTGTGTGTGTGAGAGAGAGAGAGAGGATGAAAAGGAGGATGTGAGAGAGAGGATGAGGAATAGACTGTGTGTATGAGAGAGAGAGGATGAGGAGGAGACTGTATGTGTGTGAGAGAAAGAGGATGAAAAGGGGGCTGTGAGAGGATGAGGAAGAGACTGTGTGTGTGAGAGAGAGAGAGGATGAGGAGGAGACTGTATGTGTGTGTGAGAGAGAGAGGATGAGGAAGAGACTGTGTGTGAGAGAGAGAGAGAGGACGAGGAAGAGACAGTGTGTGAGAGAGGATGAGGAGGAGACTGTGTATGTGTGTGAGAGAGAGAGAGAGAGGATGAAGAGGCGGCTGTGAGAGAGGATAAGGGAAGAGACTGTGTGTGTGAGAGAGAGAGAGAGGATGAAAAGGAGGATGTGAGAGAGAGGATGAGGAATAGATGTGTGTATGAGAGAGAGAGGATGAGGAGGAGACTGTATGTGTGTGAGAGAAAGAGGATGAAAAGGGGGCTGTGAGAGGATGAGGAAGAGACTGTGTGTGTGTGAGAGAGAAAGAGGATGAGGAAGAGACGGTGTGAGTGAGAGAGAGGATGAGGAGGAGACTGTGTATGTGTGTGAGAGAGAGAGAGGATGAAGAGGCGGCTGTGAGAGAGGATAAGGGAAGAGACTGTGTGTGAGAGAGAGAGAGAAAGAGAGGATGAAAATGAGGATGTGAGAGAGAGAGGATGAGGAAGAGACTGTGTGTGTGAGAGAGAGAGAGGATGAGGAGGAGACTGTATGTGTGTGAGAGAGAGAGGATGAGGAAGAGACTGTGTGTGTGAGAGAGAGAGGACGAGGAAGAGACAGTGTGTGAGAGAGGATGAGGAGGAGACTGTGTATGTGTGTGAGAGAGAGAGAGAGAGGATGAAGAGGCGGCTGTGAGAGAGGATAAGGGAAGAGACTGTGTGTGTGTGAGAGAGAGAGAGGATGAAAAGGAGGATGTGAGAGAGAGGATGAGGAATAGACTGTGTGTATGAGAGAGAGAGGATGAGGAGGAGACTGTATGTGTGTGAGAGAAAGAGGATGAAAAGGGGGCTGTGAGAGGATGAGGAAGAGACTGTGTGTGTGTGAGAGAGAGAAAGAGGATGAGGAAGAGACTGTGTGTGTGAGAGAGAGGATGAGGAGGAGACTGTGTATGTGTGTGTGAGAGAGAGAGGATGAAGAGGCGGCTGTGAGAGAGGATAAGGGAAGAGACTGTGTGTGTGAGAGAGAGAGAGGATGAAGAGGCGGCTGTGAGAGAGGATAAGGGAAGAGACTGTGTGTGTGAGAGAGAGAGAGAGAGAGAGGATGAAAAGGGGTCTGTGAGAGGATGAGGAAGAGACTGTGTGTGAGAGAGAGAGGATGAGGAGGAGACTGTGTATGTGTGTGAGAGAGAGAG